>VWPU01013506.1:0-24865 GCA_013398955.1 Callaeas wilsoni
CGCCGCCCTCAGGCGCGGGTCGGCCCGGACCCCCGGCCCCCCATTGTTGTCCGCGCCGCCGCCATCTTGAAATTGTTTTTCCCCTCCAGAGCCGAGTTAAGAATAAATGGGCGGAGCTTCCTGGGTGGGGGGCACGTCACGGCGCGCGGCGCGTCACGAGCCGTGACCGACGCCCCGCGCGGCCAATCGGAGGGCGCGGAGGCGCGAATGAAGCAGCGGAGGCGAGCTGGAGGCGGCGCTCGGCGTGGTTAAAAGGAACAGGTAGGGAGGGGCGGGGCGGCCGCGGCGCAGCCAATCGGAAGAGTCAGAAGGCGGGGCCAGGGGTGATTGACAGGGGGCGGGCAGCAGGAGCCCGCGGGCGCTGGAGCGGAGCCCGGCCCGGCCCCGTGTCCCGGCACCGCCGGCCCGCTGCAGGCACGGCGCTGCCCCGCACAGCCCCGGCTTTCGGGGCCAACCGAGAGCGTACCCGGCTCTGGAGGGGCAAAAAAGTGCAAGAGAGGCACGGCTCACCTCACTGATCCAGCTTTGCTAATTAGACAAACAAAGCCAAAGAGATTTAAGTGTCTTTATTGATTAGTTTTTACATTTTTTTTCAAGTTGCTTCTACAAGTACCTGTTTGAAATGGACATGAAATCACAGTAGTTGTGTCCAGCAACACAAAAAAAAAAAAACCAAAACGAAAACCCAATCAACCGAAAACCCCTTTTACAAACCATGAGGCAAGAGGGGTATTAACCATGAGCTTGGGATGAGCAGAGTAGCCACAAGCCCCACGTCTGTACCCACAGCCTCACGGGAGGAGCTGAGTTTGTGAGGGAGGAGTAAGGAAAGAGCAAGAGAAAACCATGGACATGTACAAGTAGGCAGCACTTGCAAGAAACCCTCCTCAGGCCCAGGAGTCAATCTTAAAAATAGACATTCATAACGCACTGGAGAGGTCATAGCTTCAAGCTGTGACAATTCAGTATTGAGCAGAGCCAGCAAGGGTAGATCACATCCAGGGACGCTGCTGGAGGAGGTTAGTTGGTTAGATGAATCCTGATCTATCAACTGCCCCTACCACACACTGGCTCCAGGAGAAATACTGCTTTCAGCACTTCTGCCTTGTGTTTCAGAGCCCACGGGTTTTGTTTTGATTCACCGTGTCAGCCTAACACCCCTCCCAATTGTCAGACACAGCAAGTCAAGCTCAGCATCCTTTTCAAGAGCTGCCACCCTTGGCTGCACAGACACAAAAGGCCCAAATACACCTTCAAGTATCTGCAACAGCTCCAAACCCAGCTCACAGGTTCCAGCCAGGTGGAGCTTCACTGCTCTAAAAAACACAGCTATGCTTTATGCACTCAGGATAAGCAGGTAGCTATTTTTTTTTCCTCCAAGACTTTAAAAATAAGAGCAATTCTAAGGTCAAACTGAGGCACCCAAGCCAGAAAGCAGGATAAAAAGTAACTTGAGTTGTCTATCCATTTTGGAAAGTCTTCATTTATTGTAGTGATTATTTAAAGCATACACTATGGTATCAAAAAAAGCCGTAACATGCAGACAGGAGACGTTTTCAGGAGACTTAGCAGAAGCAAATGTAAATTTACAATTAGCTTTAATATAATACTATTTAAAAGCTGATAGCAGATCTCAAGTTCACTTTTGATGCTTTGAAAGAACATGTATGCACATGGATTGTTTGGGAGTTTAAGGCAATTTGCATATTAAGATAAAAAACCATTAGATTAATTAGATCTTTACGTTGTGCTCAAAACGTTAGCTGAATTGAAACCATTTACACATACTTCATCTCAAAGGACTGAGTGTCATAAATAGCAGCTGCTCCTTGATAAAAATACAGTCCTGAGAACAAGCTAGTAGCAATGCTTAAGCTATGACATCTTCCGTGTCAGAGTATAAGCTATTTTTGCAATAAGGAGCAGTATTGACCAGGTGTTCAACAGGCAAAGGCATTCTAAACATGCAATAGCTCCCAACAGAAGTCTGAAATTGCTTCCAGTATCTTGCTTACAATAGTTTATTTGTACACTGCAGAGAGATCAAGAAATCCTGCTATGCATTTGTGATCACTAATATTTCAAACACAACAACCAAGGGATACAACATAAGGACAGGCAGCAAAAGGTGTTTTACAAAAAAAACCAAAAAAACAAAACCAAAAAAAAAACCGAAAAAAATCCAAAACCCAAACCCAAGAGTCTTTTAGTAATTGGTTAGATTATTTGCAAGGTAATTGGAACACTCTTCCCCCCGCAACCCCTGGGAATTATTCCACACACTATACCTATCACATGACCAAACAACACTGGAGTGTTTAAGTTCAGTGCAAGAAGAATAATTTCAGGACATTTAATTTCATTCTAAACAAAGGCAAAAGTTTATCTATATAGACATCCAAACGCCAACATATTTGGTACAGTGTAATGAATTACATCCATCTCACCCTCAGAGGTAATGCTCTTGTAGTGCTCACCTGCATTCCACAAAAAAAAAGTGTTTGAAACAGTGTAGTATGGTAGACTCAACACTTTAAAAAAATTTATTCAGCTGGAATAGGAACTTCCTAACATTCACAATATAATTTAGAATGCACTTGTTACATGAAGAGCAGATAAAAGGACTTAAAACAGTTTCACATACCAGTTAAGAGATTCCACATGCTCCTTCCCCACCTACAATACTGACATCTTGGTTGTGGTTTTTTTCTTCCTTAATACTCAGTTCAACTTGTCTACCTGCCTACCTCCCCCATTTCTACAGCAGACATACAGTGACAACAGTGAGAGGATATGGAACACTGTCTTATTCAGTGTTTGGACCCTGGAAAGGAGTAGGCCTAGCTATGAAATCGAGTTTGACAATGAGCTGAACATGAAGTGCTTCAGCAACTGAGGCAAAGCTGCTCTCAGGAAGAGCTGCATCATCACAGAGAGGAAAACACCGGTGGCTGAACAGAGGGCAAAGGGGGAAGTAGCCTAACCACACCTCCCCAGCAACCCTCAGCTTTACAGAAAGAGTTCAAGAACAAAAAAAACTGGTTGTCTGCAAACTCTGCAGGATTAAATGCCACATTAAGATGACCCACTCCAAATCCTAGATCGTTTGTCAACACTTAACAGGGCTTTAGCCATGCACAATATGCATATATTCTATAAACTGCCTAACCCCTTCCTTCCACCCCTTCTTCCTCTTTCCCCTCCCCCCAAAAGAATGAAGTTGATTGATTAGAGAGTTTCACTACTGGTTTCCCCATACATCCCCCCCTAGTTTTCTTTTCCTTTGAGGGCAGGAAGGTTGTCAAATGCACTGACAACTTTTCTTCAAACAATCACCAAATTGTAAGGGGTATAAAGACATTGGTGCATTTAGGAATTTACATATTTGTAAAAAAAACTAGTTATAAAACTGCATTTTTATCACCTAGCACTTTCAAGATTCATTGTTATATTTCACTAATTAATATATTAAATTAAGCCAAGGTTTGAGACTGGAAAAATTCTACCAATCTACTTAAGAACAGAAAAGAATATTTAAAACCAAAAATGAAAAGGTTAGTTATGTTACATTCCAAAATCCACAGCCCATTATATTAAATGCTTTCTTTCTACAGGAATGATGCTCTTTAAAACAGATGATTGCAAATATTTTACTGCTAGACACTCCATTACATTGGATAGTGTGACTGGAACCTGTGGATGGTGAAATCTTGAGGTTTGTCCAAGTTTCAATGTAAGGTGTCCAAGGTCCTCTCCCAGAACCATGTTTGAAAACAACAACAAAAAAAAAATTACAGATCAAGTTCTTATGACTTTTTTCAATCTTTCCTTGGCTTTCTGTTTCTGGGTGATCTATTCACAGTTTCCTCCTCCTGCAAGAAAGTAATTTGTGTAAACATCAACAAAATAAAACCTAAATATACCCTTAATAACCATTTTGAGAAAAATTCATGAAGAATAATCTACTTTCACTTCTACATTAGACTTTAGTTTTTGAAAGGACCTACTGCTGAAAGTACTTTGTGGCAAACAGGCAAATTTCCTCATTTTCACAGTGCATGTGCACTATTTGTTGGGAGTGCTCAACAGCTTCTGCTGCTGGGAGAATCCTTTAACTTCAAGCAACACTCCACTCATTTTTAAGTCAGCCATCGTGTCAGTGTGGAGCACTTAAGGTCACATCCTGACTGCACTCAAAGCTGGATTCGCCTTTTGCCTCAAGAAGATGCCTTCCAACAGTCCCACTCCTCTCTCAAGGCAGGCTCTACAGCAGTGCCTTCAGCAGGGTGCCCAACTCTGCTGAAGTGAGCCACAGCAATTCCTGTTCTTCAGGGTGATTAAGTTTTCCACAGTTCTGAACTGGAAGGGAGCGTCACATGAGCCAGGTTAACTTTTAACACTGTAGTAAGGCCTATTCTACGTAACCTATGAAAGAAAATGCACAAGTTGCCTTCAAAGATCAAGCACTCTTACCTCTGATGCAGCTTTCCTGTCTTCTTCCTCCTCCTCTTCTTCCTCCTCTTGACTAGCACTTCCTATATCAGCATCACTTTTCTGCTTCTCTTCAAGGGGGGAAAAAAAAAAAAAATAAATCATTCTCCTTTCTGACTTCTCTTCAGTTCACCATTGGCTTTATTCCATATCTGCCGATCCTGCTAGTTTATTCTATGAGGGAGAACATTGTTCAAGATTATCTAGTTTACCTACCAAGCTTTTCCTCATTTGCATCCTCCTCTTCCTCCTCCTCCTCTTTTTCCCCTTTTTCTTTTTCTTCTTCTTTCTCATCATCCACCACATCAGGCTGAGGAGCATCAGTCTTTTTGTATTCTGCAGCACTTGGCTGTTTCTGAAAGGCAATTATTTGTGACATTCAGGCACGTTTTACTGAACCTCCTTTTAAACATGACACTAATTATCAGAGGAAATGCATTACCTTCCCAGAGCAGCAGAAAAGGACAACAAGGAACACTGGCAAAGCCACAGTGAGGATGTAGACTACCCAAAGCCATGGACGCTCTTCAGCAGCTGCCATCATCTGGCCTACAACACCAGGCTGTAAGACCAAAAGAACTGTCAAATTCCATCCCCTACAGCAAGTTGTAGCAGCTAAATTTAAGCTACAGAATTTTCAAATGGATTTTTTGCAACTTTAAACATTGTATTTCAGACCTCAAAAAAATTCAAGCTAACGGGCGCAAGTACTTTTCCCATAGCTAACAAATTAAGAATTAGGCTAAACAGTCCAAATATCAGAGCAAAAACTCAGAAGAGAGCAGCAAGTACTCTTAGTTCTTTATAGCAACCATTAACATACTGTAATTATGAACTGAGGCTCCAACCTGGTTAAGCAAAACCCTCAGCCTTGGCACATACAGGTATATACTGACATGGGCTGTGGGAGAGAACAGCAGAGGTGCTTCTACTGTTCCACTCAGCAGCACACAATTAAACCTTCCCCTCTCACCTCTGCAGCGCCATCAGCTGCCTTTTTCAGTCCCCATCCATCATTGGCCCAATCATCAGCCACAGCTCTTTCAGTACAGATGATAAAGTTGTCAAAAAAGATGTCAGATGTCATGGACCACAACTCAAGTCCCACAGCACTGAAGGGAGTCATCTTGAAAGGTTCCAAGTCTTCAAAAAAATCTGGGTTTGGGATTTTTCTAGGTTTCCATATGCCCTAGAAAAGACAAAAGACTTTCAGCCTCACCTACTAGAAGACAAATTTTAGTTTTCAGCCCATTATGAATGGATAATATAACAATCCATTGCACTTAATTACAACATCTACAGATGCAACTTATCAGGCTTTGGGAATCAATATAATGAAGTGATGCCTGGTAAAAACGCACTTTGAATCTGCCCACTCGAAAGACAGTACGATCATGACAGCACTTGAATTCTTAATTACATCTGGTGAATCTAAATCATTCTGCTTTTTGTAAGAGAGATGCTGCATTGGCTGCCAGCCTAAGCAATGAAAACACCAACCTGATAGTTCACGTTATCAATCATAGGAGGCTTCCATTTGCCTTTGTAGTTTGGATTATCAATCATTGGGCGCTGCCAGGTACCACAGCCAGGAGCTGTCTCACATTTAGGATTTGCAATCTGAGGTGCCTCCCATTCACCATCCATATCTTCATCCCTGAAAAGGCAAATTCAATTTTGAAGTCAACCCCTTGCCTTCATACAGAGTAAAGCTCACTTATCAGTTTCTGGGAATCAGAATTCCTACCACTAAATGGAGATACTGAAACTTTGTATAGCATAGGTCTGTAGATAAATATACTGCAGAAGGAACGAGGATTTCAAAGACTGTGAAGCACAGATCAACAAAAGCCAGTCCCTGAGCACAGCCTCCCCCTCTGCCCCTTCCAAGTAGCTACTGCTTCAAGATGAACATCCCCGCCCTGTTCTGCTTACAGTCACAGAAGAGTTGAAAAATGCAGAGGTGAATGCAGGACATGAGTCCTCAGACCACTGCCTTCTACATTTGAAGAAAAATAGCCTGCACAGCAACTTTGTCAGCAAGCAACAATGAACTGCTACAATGAATTGCTTTGGTCAGTACCAAAGTCATGAAATATTTGCTGCCATTTGCAATAGGCAGCAAACTTACCAGTCTTCAGGTTTCTCAGCATCAGGGTCTGCTACATATTCTGGTTCATCATCCAGCCAGCCCTCTGGTTTCACAGCGTTTTCATCCGCAATCTTTGCAGGAGCATCCTCATCCCTTGAGAGCACAGCATTATGTGTTAACATACACAACACGTAAGAGTTCTTAAGCCCAAGGCATGATTCTACAGACTGAACAAGCCCACTGCTCTAGACAGCCAGCCACCTTCCCTTCTGTCAGAGTTACCCCATGATTTCAGAAAGGAACTGCCTTGCAATCCATTACCTACACATGTGCCTCATGGCCTATCAACGTGCCCAAAGCAAAGTACTACTAGTAATTCTTAAAAAACAATCTACAAAGGGCATATTACAGCAAATGCCATTTCTTAGCAGCAGCTGCGAGAGCACGTTTGTGCTTGAAATTGAGTCTATGATTTACAAAGCACAGGTACAAAGCCAGAAAGCCAGGATCAGTTTCTGATTTAGGGAGTCAGATTTTTTCAGTTACCTTACCTATACATTACACAAACAACTACAAAGATCCTTCAGTTATACCTTCTGCAGCTCAACTTTTGATCTCATCAAGGATGAAAGCAACAGGTAGCATAGGTATTTCTGTAAAATCTTTGTCTGTGGCCAACGCAGGAACAGAAGCACTAAACAGAAATTCCCAGAGGATGCGGAACCTGTCTGCCTTTGCCTACTGAAGTACTGTTAAGATGCCTAAACAGATAGTGTTTTGATTACAAGGGTGAGACTCAAAACCTTCCATAAGTCATGTGAGGAAGACATTTTGATCAGGACCAAATTATCAGGTTAAGGACTCTCTCAATTCCAACCTTCCAACACCTTACCAGTCATCTGGTTTAACAGCATCTGGGTCTGGGATTTTTGGTCTCTCATCCCAGTCGTCAGGCTTCTGGTCATTTGGGTCCTCAATCTCTCGGGGTGGATTCACAGGAGGAGACATATCATTTAGCAAATTCCCACTGTTGACAACTGTTTGATCGACCAGTATCTCAAAACTATTGTCAGGATTCAAGACTGTAAGGAAAAAAGTTGATGCAGTCACTGCATGTACGATACAAAGCATGAGTCATAAAGCATCACTCATGCCCACTGTACAACCCAAGCTACCACCTACCCATCAAGTGCTTTAGAGAACCGTTAAGAACCTTTCTCCTTACACCAAAGTACAACTAGTGATGATGTACCACATCTCACCCTGTGAGAAGGCAGACTCCTGGCAGAAGTCCTACTTTAAATGTTAAAAGCACAGAGTTTTGCAGAGTGACTTAGCAGTTACCACAAGAAGTTGACTTTGGCACAGTTAAGTATTGCTTTAGTAGTAAGAATGTATATACCCATATTCTACTCGAGACTAAGACTTCCTACTACTGACTAACAGGATTTTAATCTCAATTCTTTATCTATTGCTGTCTCTGTAGTAGGAAAAGCCAGAGATACTCCTAAGTAGTTCCTGGAAGATTTTGATCATAGCTAATATACCAGACACTATTTCAAGAACTCCCGAGTTTGTCTGGTACATGAAAGCAGAAAAAAACAAAAACAAAACCAAAACAAATCATGATGCCTCTCCATCTAAAGCTTAGTGTACTCCATGTTACCCAGAAGCAGCTTTCAGGCAGTTTATAAGTGCTGATAATTATTTCAAATATACTTAGTTCAAGTTACTTACAACTGCCCTGAAATTCAGTTCTCCTTTAAGAATTAAGTTCAAGTCGCATGACCTTTCTTACATGAATCAAGACTTTCTGGAAGGATGAAATAAGCCTCTGTATAGACAATCAGTTTTTGCATTTGAAGCTTTCAAGTGGTTTTTAGTTTTACGGTGCATTGGCACAAATATTCATCTGTTCATCTGACTCACTTTATGAGCTTTTGGTGCTGGAAATGTAGTAGTTATTAATATGCATAGTGAGCAGTCACCATACCTAGAGTATAAAGATGAGTCTTCTTATCAGTAAAGTAAGTCTTCAGATCTGCATCTGGACGCTTTGCATGCTTCTCCTCATATTTGCCAGTCTTTGGGTTTTTGTGCCGGAAGATGAAGTGCAATTTGTAGTCCTCTCCACACTTGTCAGGGCCAAACATTATCGTATATGGAGTTTTGTCATGGAACTGATCCTTTAAAAACAATGCAATACTTCACTCCATTATTCTGAAATACAACTTAAGTCATTGTTTGGCATAAGAATTCCCAATTCATTAAAAATTATTCTGCAACTTGGATATCAAGCCCACACCACAGCTTGTATTCCCTGAATAAGCCTCCAGAAAAAACACCAGAACTATCCTAGCTATTTTATTTTGCACCTTTGGGCTCTACTTTCCACATGGAAAACACCAGCTATTCAAGTGTTATCCGAAAGATTAGTGCAAGTGACATTCACAACGTTTGAATATATCTCTACATTACGATAAAGTATTTAAAAAGCTATCACTTAGAATTATCAGTTACTGGCAATAAAAGAGAGTAGCAAGGCCACTGAGTTTCTTGCACACAAAGTGATAAGCAGCACTAAAAGTGAGGCCAAGTTGCATTTAGTCTACACTTATGAAATGAGGTACTGCCTCAATCTAAGTCTAACTGGATATAATCATCACTGAACTCTGCAAGTCTGTTTGTTCTTGCTGATGTTATCTGAACATTCAATGCACATATGAAACTGATTAGACAGCCAAGTTGTGTTCTGGGTGTTCGTGGTTGTTTTGGAGTTTTTTAATAGTTTTGAAATCGTATTAATAATACAACTCCAATGAGACTGCAGAAGGAAAGAAGGATGGATAACAAGTCATAAAAGGTATGTCCTATAAAGTCTAGGAAAATGGCTAAAGAAATCCCATAGACTACAAGAGCCTATGCAAGGTTACCCAGCAGCTGAGCTGTGTCTGAACAGGCTAAACCACTTCAAGGAACGAGAGGACAAAAAGCAGTTCTTAGGCCTTAGGAGCTGGCTACTCTCCTAAGCACCTCCTGTTTGGTTCTAGAACCCAGGAGAATCTGAAGTACTGCACAGTTTGGCAAAGGTCTACAACGGCTCAGCTATTAGGGGACTTCAGTTTCCACTCGAGGGGCCGTCACATTTCAGTACTTATCCTCTCCAACCGAAAGCACTGGGAAAACGCTGAGTGCAAAGTACTTGGGCAATCATGCCTTCACTAAAAGGGTTTCTTCAGGAAGAAGCAAAGTGAAAAAAACTTCAAGTTCTTTCACAGCTAATACTCAAAAGTAGTAGCATTACTCACCAGGTTCAGCTCAGGGGTTTTTGAAAGCAATTTCACATAGGCCCCACCACACTCTATTCCGTTTTGGAAGTTTACTTCATATCTAATTTTAGTTTTGGATAGAAAAAAGGAGAGCACATGTTATACATGAGGAAAAATTATTTTTGTAATACACAATTACAATTTTTTCAGTAGAAATTAACAGTAACATTGTGTTGTTGTTTGCTTTAAATCACTTACCCAGTGAATATTAAAGGTACAGACATATAAACATATAAAGACTAAGAAAATATTCACAAGAGCCTGAGAAACAGTTTAAAAATTGAAGATTTAGAAGACTTAACCTGACAGAAAAGATTAAAGAAATTGAGTGCTGGCCTAGAAGATAATGACCTAGAAGAAGAGAAAACAAAAAAAAAAAAAAGCTTTCTGGTATATAAGACAGTTCAACAGGGATTGAGGCAAACCAATTCTTTTCCCCACAACTCCTACAGTAGACAGACAACTCAATTTGCAAGACTACCAAAGCAAAAAAACCTGGATCCTAGAAGAAGCCCCTTTAGGGTTATGTGCATACAACTGTATATTTAGGGATTCCAAGGAGCCTGAAAAAGGCCAAACGTCTCTGTCACGAATAAGCTAAGTATGCTTGATCCTCTCACAATGCCAGCAGCTGAAGTGGATGACCACTGGGCTTTATTTTTAGCCTTGTATTTTGAGCCAAAACTACACAGTGCAAAGCAAAGTCACCAATTCATTATCTTGTGCCAATACGAATTAGTTTACTCTTTGTTTAAAAATTGATAACACAACTAATAATGCACAATTCAACTGTTCTCACTGAATTACGTTTTTCCCGACTTGCTTGTCTAACATACATGCAAGCAGATTCTTCTACAACAGTCGTGACCAGAGCTATGTCAGGTGTGCATCTTCCATGGCAAATGAACGACGACACAGGAAGAAGGACACAAATGCATCTTTACCCCTCTGTCCACTTCCCCTCAGAAACAGGGGGCAGTTTACTGCATAAGAAAGTGCCCCGACCTACTTACAGACCAGCATTCAAAAGAACAAGACTTCCACAACTAGCAGTACAGAAGTCAGTTGCCTGACCTTGTTACTACAATTAAATCAAGTGAATTGAAGCCACAAGATAGGCTACCAAGTCTAGTTTGCAGGGACTTCTTCCTTTTTCAGGCTTCAGAAGGACCCATGCTGTTACTAACTCCTCACTTCGGGAATCTGGGTTACTATTTTACTCTCACTCAAAGCACTGTAATGATATGTTACAGCATCTTGTGTGATCGAGACCCCCAGTCAACAAAAGCTCAGTTATAGAATTAACCTCAGCTTGCTATCGTGTCACCCTGGAAACAACAGAACACCAAATTATTCTTTACTTACTGTATAATAAGGGGTTTGGTATCAAATACAAATGGCTTGGAAAGTTTGGATGAAATTGCATGATGCTTGGCTCGAGTTACCATTACAAGCCCTTTGTCTCCTGGAAGCTTCGTTTCCTTCATGTCTTGGACTTCCCATTTACCTGGGGAAGAAATTGACCAAACATTAACTTATTATAAAATCCTCAAGTGGATATTCTGTTTAAATCAGAACTACAATTTATATTGTTAGCCAGGTACATAAACATTCCTCCCATTTTCTTCAGTGAATATAACTAGCTGAGAAACAGAAAAGAAAGACTTGCACCTCTTTTTCATACATGACAAACAACATCAGAAACATTTATCATCCAAAACCTGGGTTGGACTCACCATCATATTTGGCAATCTCATCATCGGTATCATCTTTCTTGGCTCTGGAAAGGATCCATCTAGAAGACAGACATCCAATGGTTGGAAAATCATATTTCCCCTCCTCCCCACAAAAATCCTGCCCTTAAGATAAGGCAGCCCTTGCTGTCTCATGACTACACCCCGATATCTTGATCCCCTGAGGAGTTCTATTCCCAAGCCTGCAAACTTTCCTGTGTTTGCCACTTCCCATTCCATGGCAGGAAGGACAACGGCCTCATGAGCAAGTACCTCGCTACTATAAAAAAAGACCCAGAAGTAGCACCTTACCATCCTCACATCACCTGAGGAAAGTAAAAAAGGCACATGTAATGGCCTCACCTCCCCTTTATTACTCGAACTTAAGGAAATACTGGTTTAACTCAGCATTTCAACAGCTAGCCTCAAGAAGTCATTACTGTAATCCCAACCAAAGAGGGGCCCTTTGATTCAGTTTTGAATAACACAGGTTCTGCAGAGAGGGTTTCACTGTCTTTCATCAAAATTTTACATTATTTGCTATACTGAATCATCCTTCAGATTATACTCACCCATCCAGAGTTCCTTTATCAAAAGATTCCACAAAATACACTTCACCAGTTGGGACTGGGGGCTTGTAAGTAACCTATTGGAAAAGAGGGGCATTTATGTTTCCAGACACATTCTCTATTCTACAGAAATACAGGCATGTAAAGCTCACACTCCCTCCTACACTCAAGTACGGCTCACCTGGACATTCTTGAAGCATAAATACAGAAATTACGTAAATATTGCTGTTTCTGCCAAGCTGTTGTGCTCTTGCCTGCAACTAAAACTCAAGTATATACCCAGCTGGAAATTTTAGCATTAAGTCTTGATACTCACATCACAGATTCCAAGGTTAGATCTAAGCCTTCTGGAAGAACATGGGGGACATGAGAACAGGAACAAAGCAGCCAACCTTAATTCCAAGCCCTACTCCCAGATAACATCTTTAATAACATTACAACATATTAAAGGTCAAGAAAGTAAAGACAACTCTGGTCAGACTCACATTAAGCAAAAACAAGCAGTAATTCAATTGCTAAAATAAGTTCTATGCCAAACCTTTGGAGCTGGAGGAGGACTGCTTGTTTCAGACTTTGACTCTTCTACGTCCTCAATACCATCATCCAAGTCATCCTCGATATCAACTACGTCATCAGCATCATTGTCTTCATCCATATCATGTGCCTGGACGGCAAGGATCCCAAGGGCTAGCAGGGTCACACACAGTAGCCATTTCAGCTCCATGTTCTGTATCAATAAGACAAGGCAAAGAGGTGAAGCCAGCACTGCATGCAGAGCAACACATTGCTTCTCAGTGCTTCTTCTGAGCATCCAAGGCAACAGGTGAAGTGCAATCTTATCTCTCCAGCTCTGTTATTTACTGCATCTGTCTGAGACAGCTCTAAAAGCTGGGGAGGAGCACAACATAAAGCTAAGTATTTAATATCAGACAGACATTAACTGAGTGGAGAACCACGTGTGCACACTCTGCAGATCGTGCTGCACAAGTGTCAGAGTTTTGCTCTTACACTGCCACAGCCCAGAAGCAGGACAGCAGACACATACATGACACCACAACATATGTGGCTGTACAGGCCTAAGAAGAAAATCTATTTCGTGCTTATGAAGGATTTTAAATACACCATGCAGGAACTCAAGCTTCCATTCAGTCCAGAAATTGAAATACAATTTTGTAGTTTTTTCAAGCAGAGAGCAACCTGCAGAGTAATCAATCCTCATCTCCCGTGCAATATATTTTTTGTCCTTTCAAATGCAGAGCTCTGGTGTTTTCAATCACCAAATCCCTTCCCCAGGTTTTATTGTAGAATTACTGCCAACAGCCATTGCTACTACTGGCAGATGCCTATAAACAGTTGATACTCCTGGAAACTGCCACTTCATTCAATTCCCTTCTTTCAATACCTAATTTAACAAGATGACCAAAGAAAGAGTAGCTGTTAACTGAAGCCTTACAGAATTAAAATATCACACTTAAACTAATTCATAAGGTGCTCAGCACATTGTCACATCTAAAACGTGATTGACATTGGCAAGCCATCGCTTACTTGTAAGTAAAATGGGTCTCAATTTGACTTTCCTCCTAGAAAAATGACAAGACCACTGCATCTTTAGGTTGATACAGAAGGCAACACTTCCAGAACACTGCTCAATTTCATCTGTCCAAAAATCTCACAACAACTTAACCTGTACCTTGCTCACCTTTTCTCCTTTGAATCCCACTCCAAATTTTCCTTCCAAAACCAGAGTTATAAGTGAGACTGATTTTTTTTGAAAACAAGTATAAAACCAAACATCCCCTCCTCCTTTCCTTACACACCTACCTCACACTGTAGCCCTGCAGACTTTCAAACACAACTCTGCTTGAGTTAACAGTGCCTGTAGGGGCTTAAGATCATGCTAGGAAACAAACTTTCAACTTTCCAAAGCACGTTTGGGCAACTAAAAGAGTTTACATTCTCAAAGGCTTATCAGCACTATCCAATATTCCAAAACTACGCTGCATACTAGATCTACCATTCTCTTTAACTTACTTCTAATGATAGAGAGGATGTTTTATAACTACAACAAAATTGTATTTTAAAGACTTGAGCTGAAGTCATGTCCAGGTTGTCATTACCACAACATGCAATTGCAGCCAGTTTTCCAACAATAGTGATGGCCTTGAGGATTATTGTCCAAATGCATGTGCACAGACCTCCCCCATCAGTTCAGGCAACTGCACACAAACACCTCTGAGCCAAAAGGACAATCATTCCAGAAGGAATAGCTGACAAAAACTTTCAAGGACTGTTATATATGAGCAAAGCTTGTTTGCTTAATGCACAGTGTACAGCCAAAACTGACAACAATTTCAGACCTCAAAACAGCTCATAGCTCTTAATATTAGTGTGAGAGCCATAACACAAAACCAAGGACTGAAAATGGTCAAGCAGACATCAGTACCCTTGGAGCTGCAAATTCTTCTTGCACAGACAACGTGTTCTTTGAAAAAACTCATACCCACCAGCATAAAAGCAGTACAGAAACAAGAGCCTGAAACTTCATCTGAAAAAGTGATCTTCAGAGCTCTGGATGGGCCATGTGTGACTGAAGCAACCATGGATGAGACGGCACAAAAACATCTTTGCATGGAAAGGGTTTCATTTTGTCTTACCTTACCAATAGGGCCTCACTAAACTTTTTTTAAATAGAGCTAAATTCAGGAAGATTATACAGTTTTATAGCTGCTTTCAAATTATACTATGCAGATAGAATGAGCATGTCATGATTTGGAAAGTGACACAACAAAGTTAATCTTAAAAATACACCAAGGTTAAAAATAAGCCAATTCTCTCCTTTTCTAAAAGGAAGGAGTTTCTGCACCCCTCCTCCCAACCTTGTACAAAGGGTATTAATGGTTTAGCATGCAAGTAATCCTTTAAGTAATCTCACCAGCAGCCAACCAGCATGAAAGTTTTGGTGAAAGAATTAAATCATCCCCCACAACTTTCCTGCCAGTACCGATTCCGTATGTAATAATTACCTACTTCACAATCCCACCTCAACTACAACCCTTTGGAAATATTTGTCAGCAGCAAATGGACTTTGGTAAATTCTCACACCCAAGCAGCAAAGGTGCATGGCCTCAGAAATTCTTCTGTCAAAGCATCTTAATGAAAGCAGACAATTCTGCCAGGGACCAGACAGCAGGGACAGAATGCTGCTGCTGCTGCATGCCGTGCTCCTGATACAGCCACAGCTATCTACCCTGCAGGTCTACACTTATCATTTGATAATTCAGACTGTGTCTGAACTTCAGGCCTTGCTGAACCTCATTTCAGTGGAGAAGTTCCCAAGCAAGCTTCACTCCCCCCAGAAAAAGAAAGCTAAAAAAGTCTGAAGAGAAGCTAATCCAGTTTCACGTCCTTACTCCTTTAGAGTCATTGGCAAGCAGTTGTCACAAGTTTATATCCCTGCAGAAAGCGGCTTTGGACACTTCCTACATATTAAATCAGTCTCAAATTCAACATAAGCTACCATTCATATACCTTGACTACAGGCTGGTAGCTTCTTCTGCAACTGCCAGTTATCATGCCAAACTCCTTATTCTGTTTAACCTGAAACAATATAAAAAGATGACTAAATTATAGAAAAAAGGCACTATGTTCTCAGAAGAGCAATTTAAGTGAAGCACACATTTTCGATATTTAAAAAGCTACTTCTATCCATAATGGATGTACTGGTACAGGAAAAAATTTGAAATTCACTTTATACAATCCTTAGGGACACAACATAAACACCATTATGCCCTCGTAAATTAGGTTATTCCTAAATAGAAGAGGAGGGGAGGGGGAGAGAGATGCAACTCAGGTTTTACACAAAACAGGCATAAATCAATTTTTCAGTAGAACTTTAAGCTGCTGGCAAGGTGTTCAATTAGTCACCTAAAACGTAGTCTAACCTTCAGACACTCGCATCTACTCCATTATGATCAGACTTCTCCCTTAAAGAAGTGTCCAATTTCCAAGCAATTACCATCCTTAGCCATTTTTTACTCTGCCTGCACCTCCCTTCTTCAGGTTTAACTGTGCAGCATTTCTGAAGGTTGGTGTATTTCTGATCATGCAATTGCCGAAAGCCATTAACAAAGGAACACATTTTTAATAGGTGAGAGCTTCTGACGTCTCCATTCTACTTCAGTGCAACCATCACTTTCACCATAACAACGTTTCAAGTCAGAGATAACAACTCCATGTATTTTTTTAATAAGGGCTTCAGTCACTTACAGACATTGGCACACCACTCAGATAGGAGGGAAACCTACTGTAATCCCACAGTACTAACAAGGAAGTGAGTTTGAAACTGCCAGTGCTACAGATTACTTGTTCTCTCTCTGCACACACCCATGGCCAGCTTCTACTCCAGAATACTTCAGAACTGGCATTTAAGCACTGTTCACCCCATTGTCAAAAGGTTGAAACATTCTACCCCAGAATTTATAAGATCTATAGCAGAGCGCTGGAAACAGACTCCTGGAACATCTGCACTACAGACTCTACTTTTTTTACAAAGTAAAATCAAAACCACATTGGAATGAGATTCAGAAACAGAATCAGCTTCTTGCCCAAAAGCAGCACTTCTAACATGTAGGGCTAAGTGATTACCACCTTTGGAGATCAAGGCTTTCAAGAAAGTCATGCATCTTCAAAGGTTAATTTTTATTTAGAATTTCCCTTTCTCTGCACACAAAGGAGAAAGTTCTTAATTACTGGCATGACACTGGAAACACTCATACAACGCTCTTCTCCCTAACACACGTCCTGTGGAAGAGAGTGGAATCGCCCATAGAAAGGATCTTTAAGTCCTTTGCTATCATTCTTCCAGAACATACTGTTTAGTAACTTCCCTGTCAGGTCAAACAGAGCCTGTAAAACCAGTTTAATCATCTCCTTGGTTACTAATCTATTTCAGTAGTTCATCAAGTCAGTTCTTAATACAACGTATTTCAGAATGTATAACTACATTTGAATGGCTACTGGCTATCTTGTTTACTACTTACTCTTTTTTTAAAATAATTAACACTCAGACTAAATAGATCTTATAAAAACAAGTCAGTACAAACTACACCTGGGCAATTTAACTGGATGAGCATCAATGGCTTCTATTTCAGCAGTACCTGAAGTCTCAGCGGAGCGGCTCAGGCAAAGGAGAGCAAAACCCGCTAGCAAAGTCCTGTGTTCCAAACGCTGGGTTTCAGTGTGGTATTCACAGCAGAAGCCCACCAGTGAAAACAAGCACAACACAGCCTCACACAAGGCAAGAATTAGGGAAGAAAAATTTAAAGTCAAATGTAAAGACGATTCATCACAACACAAAAATTTGCAAGGCTAAGACACAGATGTCCATTTTCCCTCTCAAATGAGAGTTCTGTGGGTTTTGAGCAAAGGCTTGGTTACCCCACATGGCAGTGCACTAATTTCTTAAAGTCAGAACTACTGAAGAGCAGAGGAAATCTCTTCTGCATCTCACAATCCCTCTGCCCTCCACATCCTGCCTCCTCTGCGGTGCCAGGGTAACTGTTTACACAGCCTCACGATGAACCAGCCGCCGGTTTAAGATGGCTCGAAGTCCTTCTGCCATGTTATTCTAACCCTGAGTCAATACCCCAGGCCAATCCAGCAGCAAAAGCAAAAAGAGTTGTAGCAACACCAGCGAAAGTAAGTAGCCAACGATAAAGAAATAAAGCTGTTGGCAGCAGAGTCAGCTTAATGCCACAGTTTCAAGTGCAAGTCTGTCACCTGCACCTGCCTGACCTGTCTTTAGACAGACTTGGGGGATGGACACCATGGCAAAGCTGAAAACCGTGTGGCCAAATACTATAATTTCAACAACCAGTACATCAGCATCACTATAAAGGTGATATAATAAAATTATGTTCATGTATATTCAACAACTCATATAATGCAGACAACACTTTTTCCCCTGAAATACTGTTTTTCAGTTAGACAAATTCCATCATTGTGAAGATTCTGCCTTTAACATCATAACTCAATGAACAGCAGACAAGGCTAAAGAAAACCACCTTATTAACAAGAGAAGAGAGGCAAGAACTCTCTGTGGTGGTGGTTTGCCCTCCTTTGCCCGCCTTTTTTTTCTCTTAAGTAAGGGGTGGTTAGGATACACTGCTACATGAGGGAGAAGCCTCCTGGAAGGGATTAGCCGAACCTCTTCTGGAGAGCCCCAAGAGCCCCACAGAAAAAGCTGCCTNTCTCCTGGAAGGGATTAGCCAAACCTCTTCTGGAGAGCCCCACAGAAAAAGCTGCCTCCTGTCTGGGTTGTAGAGAGCACAAACCAGGCAAGGGATTAGGTGTGAAAAGGGACAGCAACAAAGCTTGCTTTTAATAGGCATTTCAAATATGCCAGTTTCTAAAAATAATGTACAACAGGGCAGATACAGTACAGGAGCAAACGGCAGATACTGTTTGTCAGCACAGATATCCCTCCTGCAGAACTGCAAGTCCTTGGAGGGTAAAGACAGAACCGTGAGGCTTTTTGACCTCACAAAACAGATGGGCTGCTAGGAAAATTGTATTAGGTGGGGGAAGATCTGGAGGCACCCCAAGATCTTTCAGACCATCACACCTAGAAATCAATTCAAGTTTGTCCTGCTACAGAACTGATTCCAGCAAGAACAGGCTGCCACCATGATTAGTACCAAAGGCCAGAAAAGGAAGTAAAAGCCAAGGCTAAGTACAAGTCTCAGTGTATTCTCTGCACAGGATTTATTCATTTACCCAGGGGGAAGTGCTGCAGCACACCAAATGAGAGGGTAATCTGACGGAAGTTGGAAACTTTCTTACTATTTTACATTGGATTCCCTTCCCAGGAGGGCAGTTGATCCCAAAAAGCAGTTTACATATTATACACAGCTTGTGATGTTGCCTTTGAATTGTACAAGTATCTTCTTAATAATGTTATTTTTTTTAAACTAGAAACACTAAAAGTTAATACAAACACAAAGTTTTACTCAAATCTTTTCCTAATTTTATTAAGTGTTTTGCATAAACCCATCTAATACAGCCAAATTAACAATAAGGTGGTCTTTGAAGTCAGGTCCCTCAGTATGACCCTAGAGTAATATATATCAACCTATATTTAACCATTATTTTATCTGCATTAGCTCATACGTTATTATAGTTCTGCTATCTCTTTGCAGTACTTCAGCAACAACCAAAACCACAACGTGCTAAACTGTCCCATAAAAACCATGTTAACTATGCTTACTTGACGACGTTAAGTAAACACACTGCATTTAGAAATACATTACATGCCTAGAGACCAGTTTTCAGACATCTAACATACTCTAAATAAAGTTGCAGAAAGGGTTTGGCATGATGATCTGCAGAAGCTCTGCAGCATTAATTATGTTAATACTCATCATATCGAGGTCCGGACCTTTATCATTACTACTACCATTAATACCGTTTCCCTTCACAATCAAATCACCTGCAGTGTTTCTCTTTCTGCAGCCTAGAAAGTTCTGAGCCACAAACCTGCATGTGAAAGTTCACTCTTTAGAATCAGTACAGATAAGAAAGAAGTGTGCTGTACACGCTTTAATTCAAAGGTGTGGGTTTTTTTTCTTTTAAAAGCACACAATACAATCCTCAGGCAGAAATGAGAACTGAGATGTCATTTGTACACCATTTTAAAGACACCCAACCCGAACAATATTTGGGGTACAAAAATCAAAGCATGCATTTCAATTCCCCCAAATTCTCAAATTCCTGCTGCAGATTCCTCACCTGCACTTCACCTGTTGGGCCTCCAGCTCCGCGCCCTGAGCTCCCCCTTTCCAGAGGCTTCTCCCTCCCCTCGCACAGCCCCAACCAGGCCCACGCCATGCTCTGCACCCACCTCCTGTTCTCCCTTAGAGGCTTCACGGGGAGCACGTACAAGATTATTTCCGACACTGGAACACGTAGTCAGATAAAACCTAAACCACGCGCTGCCCACATCTACCTCCGACCCTCGCCTCCCTCTCGGTTCCACCCCGCGGCCCTGGCACCAGCCGCTGCCCAGAGCGGCGCTCCCGGAACTTACCAGAAGAGCGGCCGCTCCCCCCAGGCCGCTCCGCGCCCTGCGGGTGCCGAGCGGGACCCGGCGCTGCCGCCGCAGCCCCGCGCCCGCCCCCGGCCGCAGGGGCCTCCCCAGGCCGTCCCTCTCGCCCTGACTCCGGGGGTCCCCGCCTCCTCCCACCCCCGGGATGGGGCTGGGACACGTACGGGCCGCCCACCCCCCCAGGGCCCAGCAGCGCCCCGCCGCACGCCTCACGACAGGCCCGGCTCCCCCACCGCCTCACGCCGCGGGCGGGTCCGTTCCCCGCTCCGCCGCCCCGATGTTCCGGAGCCGTAGCGGCTGTGGAGGCAGGGCACGGACGGACGGACGGACGGACACACTCACCCTCCGCCGCCCCGGCCACCGCCGCCGGGCTCCCCTCACCTTCGTCACGTGCCCGCGCGCCCGCCGCCGCCCGCCTATCTGCCGCGCGCCAGCCCCACCCCCGCCTCACGGCGCTCGGCCGCTCCCATTGGCGGACAGCGCGCCCGTGCGCCCGCCCAGCCGCCGGTCCCGCGTTTTGATTGGCTGATGTCACCGCCGCTCAACAACCCGCCGGCCTCTAGACACGCCCCCAACGGCGCTGCCCTTCGTGGAGCGCTGTGATTGGCTGGCGGGGTTGCAGGAAGTGCCCGCTGATTGGGTGGTTGCGGGGAGGCCGTTGGGATGTGGGCGGGGTCCCAACGGGCCTCCGGCCAGGGGCGCTGCGGTGGCTGACAGGGCGTTGCGGGCGGTAGGGGGCGGTAAGGGGCGGGGCCAGCGCCGCCTCACGCGCTCCGCGCGCCCCCCGTCCCCTCACCCTCATCCGCTGCCTCGTAAATACCGTTGTATCAAACAGCAAAGCAATCTTTACATCTTCTCGTTCCTTAGCAAGGGTGTTCAGGTTTTCTTGCCTTTTCAGAAAATTCAGTGTATCCAGTGTTTTTCCTCAATTGCGAGCCGAGGGTTTAATAAAATAGTGAACAGTGACATACACGCCAGTGCGTTCAGAACATGGCAGTACTGCTCAGCAGCTGCTTGCCCAAAGGCCTTGTGCAATTCCAGAACCTTTAACCTGTGCCGTATTTTGAAAATGAAAGTAATGTAGTTCTGTAGAGGTGAAATACCGTGTAAATGTTGACCGTTTGTAGATCGAGTCAGTATAGAAACACAGGGAAATACAGAAATAAGTGTCCCTGCTGGGCCGATGGGACAGACAGGCCGAAGGAGATGCCGGGTTTGATGGGACCACATGAACGAGGTCAAGATTAAACTTGAGGAGTCTCCGTGTCCTGCGGCACGCACAGCCCTGTGGGAGGGCAGGGAACGCGGCCCCACGGGGAGGAAAGCAGGCTCCTGGTACCCTGGAAGGCACAGCGCCTTGGAGTCCCCTCTGAGCTGCACCGGCTGAGAACAGTTCAATAGAAAGCTCTGTCTGAACCACCCCGATCAAAGCGAGCTCCTGTGCGGTCTGTGGGCTGCAGCGTGTTCCAGGAGATAGGAGGTATTCTGTAGGAATAACAAATCCAATATTACTAGGGAAAAGTAAGAAAGAAAAGGGTGGTGTTTTTTTCCTTTGTAAACATAAATCTGTTTTGAGTTGATGCAATGAGTCAGCAGTGTAAGTTTCCCCACAGAGAAAATTCCACCGTGTTAGGACAAAGCAAGCAGGGCCCCAGCATTCAGAAATAAGGCTCAGCATAAATGAAATCAGCAAATCCCTGCTTGCACTGAAGTTTGGAATCAAACACATTTTTCCAGAAAGACACCAATCTGGCTCCTAAACTGCTCTGTTGAGCTATACCCAGACTGAGCAGAAGATGCAGACAGGCAGGGAAACAATTGCAAACAACAGGCAGCACAGGAGATACCAAATGCTTAAAGAAGAACCTAAAAACACCATGGAAAAATACTTTAAGGAGTAACGAAGCAGTATATTTTAGCAAGTGCCCTCTTCAGTCTAGGCAAGCCCATTTTTCCACCAAATATCTTTCAAGCCTTTCTTTTGAAGCAGGTTATTAACTCCAACATGACTGCAGGACACCACAATACTCCTGCTGAAATCACAGAAGCACCAGGAAGTCAGATATACACACACGCCTGTCACGCATGCTTCCCCTTTCTCTCCCACTCTTTCCCAAAAAAGAAAACATTCCTTCCTTTTACAACCTGCTGAATCATGGCACAGGCAGGCAGCCCTGGAGCTAGCTCCTGCCTGTGCTGCTTTGTCATCGAGAATAGAGCAATGTAAATTAAAAAAAAAAAAAAAAAATCTGCTACAGGCATATCCTATGCAGGGATTTTCGAGATGCTTGAACTTAGATAAAAGGAATACAGAATGAACACAAGAGAGTGATAATCCAGAAGGAAAGCAAAAGAGATGAGTAAAGGAAACAGGAGAAACATGCACAGAGATTTAACTGCTTTGGCAGCGGAGAAGGTGGTATTTTTAGACTCTGGAGTGCCAGGGCAGAGAAGATAAAAGAAAGAGAATGGCAGATACCACATGGCAGACATGACATTGTCAGGGAAAAACATTTTGGTGTGTTTGGGCTTTATTGCAGCAGATTTGCTGTCCCACTGACAAGCACTCGGGAAGTGTGTTGCTCTGACTTTGGCAGTGCAGTTGGAAAGGCAGAAATCAGGCACTGTGGTGGGACTGGCAGAGCCTGAATATGCTCACCTCAGAGGTGAGAGGCAATGCTCAGTTTATAAGTGCACTAGAACTTTCAATAATTCCATTTTGGGGGAACTTTTCTTGTCTTGAGTGTTATCAGACAGAGAAACCTCATATGCTTTCCACTGGTACTTTCTTAATTCCCTCTAACTTGTTCTCCAAGGAGTTCCTCCTTCCTTAATCCCTGCAGGGCATTGCCACATTGCTAGAGTTCTCCTTGCATTTCAAGCACGAATAGTACATCCTTTCAGACTCATCTCTGGAAAACTGGCAAGAAGTGAGTAGAAAATCCAGCAGGTCAGCGTGACAGGAGGGACACCACACTGGCAGAGAGCAGGCAGTCAAGGCAGACAACCAGCAAGAGAACACTGACTTTTGCTCTTTCAAACTTTGAACTGCAGGAGGGAAGGCAAGCTCGCATCTCTGTAAGGGGCAATGTCCATGTGCTCTGGAATGCTTTCCGTGGAAAACACATTTTGTTACAAAGACATCTCTGGAGACCATGCTTTAGAAAAGGATGGGAAAAGATGAATGAACATTATCACAATGGGGGGGAGAATAACCATCTTAAAGGGAAATAATGAAGTTCTGCCATTTTCAGAGCTAATAAACATGAATGTAAGAAGTGTTATAAATTAATTTTAATAAGATGAAGCAGATAAATAGAAGAAAAAATCAACGGAGAGGCAGTAACAGAGCACTCACAGATGGATGGAAGGAGACAGGCAGACACAGTACTGAGGTGGAAGAAGACAATCTATCCACCTGATACCATTTGCACAAGCTGGGAAGTGTCCCTGAGAACAGGAACTTTACAGACAACTTCTGGGACCCAGAAATTCAGAGTTACAGAAGACAGTAGGTGCAGGTTTAGTCTGGACATAAGGTAGGGAAACCCTGTTGGTTTCTGTGGGTTGTACACAGCTTTCCTGGCTCTCAAAGGCATTGCACCAGTTTGCTGGGCACCATTTGGCTTCTGCTGTGCCCCTTTCCACCAGTTCTTTCATAGACCTGATGTAGAAACTTCTTGAGAGTGGCCCTCATATATCCCCAGAACTGTGTCTTCCCTGAGAGTCTCACACTTTGTATCCGAGCATGGTTGCAATGCATGCAACAGGAGTTATTCCCTCACTAGGGAAATGCAGGGTACCCTTTGGATTTAAACACAGCATCCTCCAGCCAGCTGAAGACTTGCCAGCAACAGCAAGAGGCTGCCACCACCTTGGTGTCTTGAGGGCATCAGCAATGCCAAAAACCTTTTGCAAAGAAGAAAACGCTCCATCCCCACAGCCCTCTGAGGGCCAGGGCACAGATAGGGGCTGTGAGTGTGATTAGCAGCGAGGCCAGTGAGACACTGTGCTGGAACAGAGTCTTTCCACTTTAGCTCACGCATTTCAGATTCACCAGATCAGAGACTGACTGACAATAGCTGCTCTCCCCCAGCTGCTCATGGCTCTGTGATAATTCCTCGGTGATAACCTCCTGAGTCAGTACCACCTTGACAGTACAGCTAGGGGCTGTGTGGCTCAGGGCTTGTGCTTTGTTTGTTTGGAAGCAGTTGTTTGTTTTGAGGAACAAAAAACCAAAAACCAAAAAATGAACAAATAAAAAACCAACCAAAAAACTAAGAACCTCCCCCCAAAAAAACACAAAAAACCCTCACAAACCCACAACAAAAACAAGAAACCAAAACCACACACACACCCCAAACAAAAAAAAAATCAATCCATTTTCAATGGTCAAGTTTCTGAATGTTTTACGTTTTGACAGATTGATTGGATATCATTAAAGGCAACTGAAATTCCATTAAAACACAGAATATCATACAGAGAAAGGAAAGAGTAAATGGGTTTATTATTTAGGGGGAAGAGGGGCAGGACAATGTCCGGAAGGAAGG
>VWPU01013506.1:25195-49017 GCA_013398955.1 Callaeas wilsoni
AAGGAAGGAAGGAAGGAAGGAAGGAAGGAAGGAAGGGTCTTCTTCTCCCATATCAATGTGATTGCTCTGGGGCACAGCGAGGTCCCATGGCCAGGATTGTCCAGGAGCCCCCCACCCACATCTGACTCACCCTTTGGCTGCAGGGGACAAGAACTCCTGCAGCCCTGCACAAGAAGCCAGGCATCTCGAGCCAGATGCAACCCTGGGCTAACTGAGCTGGCCTCAGCACACTGCTCCTCCTCAGCTGCCTGCTTTCCCCACCAGATCCTCTTAAAAAACCAGCAAAATCATGGCAGAGTTGCTGCATTCCTGACATGCCATGTAAACAGCACAAGGCCACCACCTGGAACCCCTGGCCAGTCCTAATCCAAATTTACTGAAGTCAATAAACAAGGAATTAGCAGCACTTAACTCAGTAACCTCTCTAGACTGGCCACTCTCCCACTTGCAATCATCAGCTCCTGGAGCTGAAGAGGCTGGATAACAGAAAACATACATTTCAGTAATTTTAACGTGTCTTTATCTGTGTCTGACAAAAAAACCCTCACTACTCTCTTCTTTTAAGGAAGACAGAAACCCAGATGTGGTCAATACCCTGCACACTGTCTTTTGATCCCTATTTTTTATACTTCCCTACTGTTTTCACTTAAATCTTGCATGTGGTTTTACACTGAGCCTCTTTCTGTTACCAACGTGCCACCCTTCCTGTGGCTTCCTCCTGTGTGCTCGTGTGGCTGTTCCGTGGCTGGTGTTGGGCGCCTGTCCCAGCTGAAAGCAAATCAACTAAAAGACACATGGTTGGATCTCTGCTGGATTAGCAGAATCGGCTTTTTGAGGAGCAGCATGGATGTAGATGTGCCTGAATGACTTGAGAAATTGAACCTCTAACACCCTGTGTAACTGGTGATGAAGGCAGGTTGGTGCTGAAATACTCCACTGTCAGAACGGCCCAGGTGGGACAAATGTCCTATTCAGTTGTCCCTGGTATCGAGCATCATCTTCTGGTGGATGGCCCACGTGGAAAACTGAGACAACCTATTAAATTGCCATCAAGAGCCCTGTAAGTCAGCTCTGTAATGTGCAGGAGGGACTTGCTTCTGAGAAACAACCCCCCAAGGAAAACATCTTCCCAGTAACCGCTCCTTCCCCATCGTGTATGAGATGTAGGGAGGAGCAAGTGCCCACAGGGAGGGTCACGGCACAGCTGCACTGCGGCCACGGTGACTGCAACCAGCCAGCAAGGGTTTCATGTGCGTTCACTGTATCCCTAATAACCACTGTGTCATAGGCTGGAGCTGCAGGGCAAAGGGACTTTGCATGTTTAGCTCCCTCTCCGAAAACAACAGCAGTGCCGCAGCTGCTTAAGTGGAGTGGTCCATGCTGGGGTAGGGTCCACGCCTATGATCACCCCAGGAGGGTTTCAGCAGATGGGAGGGCAAGGCAAGTCTGATGCACATATATTTTCCAAAGAAAATCATAAGAAAATTGCTTTATTTCTACGCTGTAGACTCCTGTGCTTTCCTAATGACAGCGAAGGGGGCTGGACGAGGGAAGTGTAACACGGCAGGTTATAGTCAGCAGAGGGAGAAGCTCCTTCTGCTGTTTCTCCTTGGGGCAGGTCCTGCGAACACCAGGTGTTCCCAACCGCAACTCCCCGCTGCCTTCTGGTGGCAAAAATGCATTATGTCTCTCTCTCCCGGCCCGGGATTCTCCTCCCAAGCCGGCGCCAAGGCACTTGCACAGGCGTGTGGTTTGGGGCCCCGTCTCACACCCTCCCTTCCTGACCTCGCCTGCCCTCCCCTCCCTGCAGAACTGTACTGAAATTCCGCCTCTTTTCTGCAGGAAAAGGTTCCTTTCTGTGCCAGGAAGGAAGGGGATAAACAAACCCTGTGTTTTGAAGGATCCAGCTCTGTCTCCAGAAATGAGACATGTCTCCAACGCCTCTCTGACTCGCAGGAGCTCCAAGATCCTGGCAGCCCTTTGTCAACATCCCCAAAAAGTGCACGCACCTCCGAGGCTCTGGATGCCCAGGGTTAGCTGGTCAGAAATGGTGAACAGATTTCCATACCCCGTTGCTGGGAGCAAAGCAGCCAGCAGTGAAGGGCTTATAGGATTTGCTGCTGCTTGTATTTGTGATAGACATCTCCTAGGAAAGGATTAGCTGCGGGGTCCGGAGGTGGTCCCGCGCTTGCCTGGCCTCCGAAGCCCAGCAGGAACAAAGACTGTGCTGAGGACTTTGTCACTGCCTGAGTGCCCGGCTGCCAAGCTGTGCTGTGCCCAGGGACAGCAGTGAGTCGGCACAGATGTGGCAGCAGGATGAGGAGGAGGACCACAGCAAGGCCCTGCTTCCAGCCCACTGCATGGAGCTGCGTGCAGTGAAAGTGACCTTGGCGGGTCCAGCCTGGTGTTCCTCCAGAATTTTCTGTGGGAATATGCTGCGTTTTCTTGCATTGCTGTGGCTGGCAAAACCAAAATAACGTTACAGTGATGTGTGCATTCCCTCCCTTGGCTACAGAGGAAAACTTACTTTCAATCACTTGTTGCCAGTCTGACCTCTTGCCCAAAAAGTGTCTAGAAATGGGCAAAAAGTGTGCACTGTGGAGATGTACTGGAGGTTTCTTTTATGAGAATGTCTATGTTTTTATTGTATCTCACCCAGGAGGCCCTTAAAGTGTAGGGTGAACCTGAGACACAACCTGTGTTGTCCTTATTATCTTTGTAGACAACTGAAAACCCTTTGGATGGGAATCCAAGGCTGTCCACATCATCAGCAATCACCCTGAGAACCCTGCAGCCCTACCCTACACCAGAGGGCTCTGCTTTGGAGCTGCTTATTCATGACAAAGTAGAGACAAGGGCCCTGATGACTGTGTTAACACCAAACATTTCTGCCCATTCCGACTCCTTCCAAGGCAATAGCAGAGCCTGTCCTCTAGGCTCACCTACCGAGTTTGAGCCTTGCTGCCACTGCTGTTTGATTATGGGGGAATGAAAGGAAACGATGCTTATTTCAGAAATCAAAGAACCTTTTTTAAAAGCAGATGTAGGCAAGAGCATGTCAACCGAAGAAGGCAATAAGTGTGAATCTGGGATCTGCAGGGTCTTTTTCCAGTTCAGAGTAAGGAGAGTGAGCAGCATAGCCCTGAGGGTGTGATGTTCTTGCTGTTCTTTACTGCCCTGAGCTTAACTTCACCTCGATCTTCAGTGCAGCTGACTGGAAAGCTGGAAGTTGTTAAAACTCCCTAAACATGGTCATTCTAACAGTGTTTCCAGAGAAAATAGTGAGTCAGGGATTATGAAGCAGCACTGTGGCTCTCTGGAAGTGCAACAAGTAGTGCAGTATTCTTTGCAGTTAGGAGATACAGAAACCCAAGGGAATGCAGAGGTGGGTATTTATTTCAGAACTGGCTGGCTGTTAAAGCAAGCAGAAGTTGGGGGATGAGAGGTTTCCTTTGCTACTTGGACAGATAGGGAAATGAAGGTGGTCTAGTCAGTCACAGGAAATGCTTGGCCCGAGAGGGAAAGGAATGGTTAAGGTTACACAAGTGAAACATGAAAACCTTTGCTTTCATTTTCAAGTCAAATAGCTCAGAATTAGATCTTATCACTCAAGACTTGAATTAATCATGGGGCAAGTATTTTAACTGAAAGAAATAGATCAAATTATAAAGGCAAGCTGCTACCAAGCTCAATAGAAACTCAAAAGAATGAGGAGGAATGAAGAGAGATCTGATTAAGATTAATAAAAATATCAGCTGCACCTTAGGGAATGTTTCTGTTCTCAAACACAAATTCCAAAGTCAAAAATATGGTGCTTTAGTTTTCCATCAAGACACTGGGCTGGGTAAGAGCTTGAATTCTTTCAGAGTGGGCTAAGTCCCCCAAGATGAAGAGGCTGAGCTGAGCTGCCCCCTCATTGGACTTTGTAGAAACTGTGGGTTATAACTATTGGGTGCATATCAAATAAGCTCGCTATTTTGATTTTACATTTCCAGTTAATTTCTTTCATTGATTCTAAATGTCTCCCCCATTAGAGAGACATGCATTCCTTTTTGCAAGTGCATATACGTGGAACTGGAATCAGCCACTGACTTACTCATTCAACATTCAACATTCTCTTCATTATTTTGGGGTATTTTAATCTAAGACTTTGTCCTGTGAACGGGTACATTTTTAATCTCTCCATCAACTCAGTGACAAGGGCCTTTCCTTTTGTTTCTGCGGGACAAGCCCCATCCAAAGTAAAAGTGGGCTGAGCTGTGAGCTTTCTGCAATCCTAGACAGACTTTTGTTAGAGCAAGTTTTCTGATATCTTTTTACAAGGCAGCAAAAATAATCAGAGATCCTTCTCCCTTTATGAATATACAGATGTAAATCTGAGGCAAACTCAAAAATCCCCCAATTAAATTTGACATTAAATTTGTTTCTAATTGTTTAGTAATTTTTTTTAACTGATTACAAGCCGGGGTCTGCTTTCCAGCTCTTCATAGATTTTCATATATATATTAAAAATCTGTATATATATAACAAACATCTATATCTAATAAAAATATACATAATAAAAAAACTACCTGTGTGTATCTGGTTAAGAAACCCTATATTTAGGATGAAGAAGATCACTGGTATAAAAAATGTTAAATTCTGAAAGTGTTGATCATTTGAGGGCTTTGAGAGTGATTTTAACTAATTTTCACAGGATTAAAAAAAAAAAGTGTTCTGCAGATAGCAACTGACTGTGTTAATCTATTGTAAATATTGAAACTCTGGAAATTATAGGTGGAGATTTTTCTGTTTGCTTTAGTAATAACTTAAACACTGGTCCCGCATAAGTGCTGTACCAACAGACTGGATTCATTTTGGATCTCTTCAAGTGCTGAACAAAAGCACTAAATTGTGATGTAAAACAGCGAATGCTAGCACTGACATCAGGGCTTTCAAACAGCACAGCCCAGGCTCCCGTGTGCTGTGCTGAGCTGTGCTTTGCCTCGCCAGGCCCTGGGTAAAGGCTGCTCCGGTCCTGCAGCGCTGGGAGGCAGGGAATGGACGCTGTCCTGCAGACTGAAGCTGGCATAGCCAGGAGGCATCAAGCACTGACTTGGCACTGAGAATTTTCCTGACAGGAGTGGCCACCATCAAGACATGTCAAGTTAGGCAGCATCCCAGTCCTGCGCAGTATGGAGCAGATAGGTGGATGCTGGAAAATGGGTGTTCTAAAGTGTGATGCAACAGGCAGTGGGATGCACATCCCAGTACTGTCCATCTCACCTTACTGCCCTCAGAGGCACAAATCTAAACTGCTATGAACACATGGTTTGAGGACAAGCGTGATGGCTTCTGAGGGATTTGTATCACTAAGATAGTCTTTCTTAAACATTGAATGAATTTAACTGTAAGAGGGCAATGGAATTATGTCAGGAAACTGGAAGCAGTGGAATACCTCTTGTGTAACAGCTACAAAATTCTGGAATTACAGCAGGTTCTTTCTGGCTCTTTCCCCCAGCACAGGTCCGGGGTGCCAATAGAACAGCTCTAGCAAGGAACTCAATAACTGCCCTGTGTCGTTCAATGAATCTTCTTCTTGTCAGAGCCATCCATCTTACAGACACCATCCATCCTCCTTCCAGGCTTTGGGAGGCAGAGTCACCAAAGTAGCTTCACTTCAATTGCCATTTCAGCTTCCCAGTGGTTAAAAGCAAGGGTGGGCAGGCAAGTCTGGTATTTAGCACTGTTTCTGATCATTAAATTCTTTTACACAATTGTGTCATGCAACCATTTCACACCTTGAAAATAAACCCAGCTTGTTCTAAAGCAAGTCCTTTGTCCCAGTGTGGGATTGGCCACCAGTTTATAACTGCTGAGAGGTGGTTTCTCATGTTTGGCCAAAGCTCCCCGTTGTCGATACTTCCTAAAGGCCTCTGGGAAGAGAAAGATTTTTTAACCCTGTCTGTCTGTCCTGGCTTCCCAGGGCACAGCCCCTCACTGCCTGCCACTGTGGGCCAGCACTCCCACAGGGAGGCTGAAGTTGCTCGGAAGATGCTGGAAGAAGACTGGTGCCAGGATGGGTGCCTGGTCCCAGTGGCACCTCTGGGACTGCTTTTAGCCCAACTTTGCCACCCAGGAGCTGAGACAGAAAGGGAAAGACTCAGAAGAGGTCTCCACTTTTGGTACCTTAAATGGTCCCCCCAGCTTGAGATGCCGTGGGTAGGAGTTACCTGCCCTTGCTGGGGGACAGCAGAGCTGGGTCAGCCTTCACACAGGGTCTGGGCTCCCTAGGAGGCTGGAGAAGTCGCTCTCCTGTGGCAGCTGTCCCCAGGGACTGTCCCCAGTCCCGCTCTCCCTGCAGTTGCCACCACTGTCGAGTACACACAGGTCAGCTTGACCTTGGCCAGTCTCTGACACACAAAGGCCACAGGAAATGATGACCAGTAACAAAAACCTCGTCTGCTCCCATACTCATATCTTGCTCCCATGACCCAAAGTTGCTGCTGTCTCCCTTGTCCTGTGCCAGCAGGAGATGTTAGGCTGGCTCTGTCTAATATCTCCTTCGGAGATGGGAGAAGAAACAGAGCCTGTTTGTGTTTCTCTGTGCTCAGTGGTTCATGTGGCCCAGGCAGCCTCTTCACTCTGTTTCCACTGCAGTTGCAGCCTCACAGCTGCAGCACGGTGTGCGTGCCCCTCGCTGGCAGCGTCCCACCCAGTACCTGGGCTCCATCCCCTGCCCAGCACCTCACTTGGGGCATCTTCTAGGGGCATGACAGTGAAGGAGTTCAAAGAACAGTCCAAATGATGGTCTGCTCTCATCCGCAGCGTTTGCCTTTGATTCATTCTGAAAATATATTACAAAACTTTTTGACACTGCTGATGTCAGAGGAGCTTTGCAGAAACATCTGTTGGTTTCCTGCCCTCAGTGCCTTCTGCCCTTGCACAAGCTTGTCCATGGGCCTCATGCTGATGGCTGGACACTCTGTGGTCTCACCCTCTGTATTTGTCTGGCTGAGCTGTGCCCCAGTGTTACGGACAGGGTGACACAGGGCAGGACACTCAGCAGGGCTCGGGTTCGGGCACAGTCCTGCAGCACTAAGCAAGGAGAGAAGAGCAGCTCCGGTGAAGACCTATTGCAGATCTCCCCCCAAACCATCTCCTTTCCCTCAACCCCATGTGGGACAGAACTTTGTGAAAAGTCACCATAAGGCAGAGGGACCAGTGCTCTCCTGATTGCCCCATCCCTGAAGATATGACCTTGCACAGCAACACCTCCCCACTTCAGGTGAATTCCCCTGACTCTTTCCCTGTTTCTGACCAGCCAAGGGACTCTTCTTTGCAGGAGACCTATTAGGAATTCCAATCTTCCCCCTGGAAAATGTCTCCTTAGAGCTGTGCTCACTCTGCCCCTCTCCAGTGCCTTGCCCAGCTTTATCTCATAAGCTGGTAGGGGCAGCCAGCATCTGGGTATGCTGGTGCAAACAAGATAGAAATGTTGAACAGCTCTATTTCTTCACCTCTATAATTTAGGAAAAGGAAAGCTGCAATCCATAACCACTCTTCAGCTTTTGATGTATTCTGATGTACCCTGTACACTTACAATTTTTTCCCCACGTCATTATAGGATAATACTAAGTGCATGTTAACGTAAGAGCTTCCAAAGATGTTTGAAAGGCTTGTTTGTTCCTCTGCAAAGGGAAATCCTCCCCCTCCCTGACATATGCACTTATCGCTCCAGAGATTTATTCTTCAAGGTAGCCACTTTCTGGCATTGTTCCTTTTTTAAATTAGCTATTCCTGACTTTCTGTTGAACAGGAGGTAGGAAAATTGGCAAAACACATGGAAAAGGCTTTCCTTGTATGACAATAACACAAGACAAGGCAGGGCAAGAGAGACATTTAATTAATATTTTTAACAGATGTTGATCATAAATGAAGGGGTATAATTAATTTGCATGTACCAGTGCCTTCTGATGATGAATTAAGGGGAGCGTTTTGGCATTGCTTTTATACTGACGTGCCCTCCAGTCAGACTTTATGTGCATATGGATAAAGCTCACCAAACTCCATTAGAAGAAAGCTTCAAAAAAATTTCTCCAAACTATCCCTAAATAAATGAGTCTATATATTCATTTATGTGGTTTTCCAAAGACTCAGCTTTCCATTTTGCTTTTTAGAAAATTACTTTTTATATTTTCCCTGTTTGATCTCTAAAGAGAAGCCCTTCACCTTTACTGAGATGAGAAGTGCTGTCAATAGGTGCTTGGCTGTGGTCCTGCTCCATGCAGAAGCATTCAAGCAGCCCAGAGATTGGTTCAGCCCCTAGAAATTTTGCTATAAGTAAATATTTGTGAACATTTATGTGACCTCTTTGATCTGCCATAGATATATAAATGCCAGGAATATGGTCTGAAATCGGTCTGGATGAACAGGCTAAGGCACATCTCCAATATACACTGAGTTTGTACTCCAAGAGATGAGTTGTATAATGCTGACCTGGATGTTGCTGGCAAAACCAACCACTTGCTCTTTTACTTTGTGAAAGGAGGACGTCTGGATAGATGCTCATTTTAGGAAGACATGGTAATTCTTGTCATGCAAAGTTTTTATGGTTATTTCAAATTGCAGAACCCAGGACATATTACAAAGCACTCAGGAGATCTGAGCCAGCTTATGCCTTGCTCTGAGTCCTGTTGGGAACCACAGAGCAGAAATTGCCTGCAGCTGTCCCCGCTTCCTGAGAACATGTGGCCAGTTGTGCCTTCCTGAGGGGTCGAATAATGATTTTTTTCTTCTTGACATATTTTCAGCCTGTCCTTTCTTCCACAGATGGAAAATCCAAGAATTCCAGGAAAATCTCAACACATGCTGGTCTGAGTTTAAAAGAAGCCTCCATGGGAATGGGAGGCCAAGAGGGTTCATTGCCAACCCCATCACCCCACCCTGAATTGCTCAGGGCTGAGCTCTCTTTCTTTCTCTTGAACTAGAAAAATTCTTTCTTCTCGTGAGAAAAAATTCTTTTGAATGAACCCTCCCCTCTCATTTTCTTTGTGGTTGTTACAAAGACAGTAACTGTTCTCACAAGCAGTTCCACAGTCACGGGTTTGGATGTATATAGTGGCTGCAAAAGGATTCGGAGGGAAAGGAAGCACAAGTACAACCTGCATTAGAAAATACCTCCATATTTCTGCCATAGGATTGGAAGAACGAGGCCATTCCATGCTTCATAGCTGAAGGGTAAGTTGCTCATCTGCAAAATATTCTGCCTTCCACTGATAGAAAGCTCTTGAGCCATTTTACACTCCTGAAACACATTTCCAGGGGATGTTGCTGCATGTAACAGTGCTGGACTCAGCACTGCTGGCTTCTCCTTGCCCTGCTGCTCCGGGCAAGTAATAGGTGCTGTAAACCCTATGGATACTTAAAACTCCTCCAAGGCATTGTGTTGATCATTTTTCTTCCAAAGATTATTTTTAATCCCTGTTAGTGTCACAGTCCAGCTCAAGAGTGCAACCCTAGAGTGAAAATTAGGAGGCAGAAAGGATTATTGGCTGCAGGAAGAGGTGGCAGAAGCAATCATGGGCACAGAAAAATGCCTGCAGTGATGACGCAGTGGGAGGTGTGAGGACTTTAGCCTGTGCCCTCTGACGCAGGGCCACGTTAACATGGCATAGCCTGGAGTGCAGAGCCGGTGAGTGGGAGAGGAGTACAACATTTCAGTAGCTCCTGCTCAGCACATCCACCCTGAGGTGCACCTGGGACTGCAGGACTTGTCTTTGCCTAGAAGGGAACTTGTCTGCGTCAGCCTCAGAGGGTGAGGTATGGCAATACGCTGCAGTCCATGGGTGTGGAGGCTGCCCACCTGTGACAGTCTGTCACCCAGGGGCATTTGGTGCTGGGACTGGGGGACTTGTGCCTGTTCCTTGTAAGCACTGAGGGAGAATGGAAAGTAAAGTGAGTTCTGATGGTGAGAAACAGGGACAAGAAAAACATTGTGCTCTTCAGGAGTTTAAAAACAGCTTGAAAAATTATGCTTATGGAGGAGGGAGGAGGAGGGGGGAGACATCTGTGCTTGTTTATTCATTCATATTTCTATTGGCCTTTATTATATTTAGACCGTGCCAGATGACGACACTAGAAGTGTTTTGTGTCTAATGATGGTCTGGAGAGCAGGAGTGCTCTGTGGCAGCCTGTGCAGCTCCTCCTGGCCCAGATTCCATTACACACGTTTGACACTGTTGATGCAGCTTACAGTGCACTGTCATCTGATGGAGGTGTAAGCTCAAATCTTTTCTGCTCAGTTGGTTTCTTTATTTTCTTGCACTAGCAGGCTGTTATCAGACAGGAGCAGAGGGAAATCAAACATCATTAAGCACTGCAAGACCTCTGCTTTTCTTGAGCTGACACAGGGGAGTTCTTAATTTCTTTGACAACTAAATAGAAGAAAACAAAACACAATGGTCCTCATATTTCTAAACAGTCACTGCAATGAAAAATGTTCAATTCTGAAATAAAGGATTTAATCTTAGAGCTGGTGTTTGAAAAACAATGGGGTGTGTATTTGATATTTGTAAAAATACTAAGCTGGGACATTGTTATAGCCATTTTGGGTGCCTTTATACCTTATAGAGAGGCAGAAAACCAGAACCAGCATATTGCTTCTTAGAAAGCCTGTCAAAGACATCAGGTATAAAATGTAATTTCTGTAAACTGCTTTAATACAACTTTCTCTAACAGTGGTATTCAACGATCACTTTGTCTTAACCTGCTTTCCTTTTTCTGATGGGAGAATTCTTTGAATGAAGGGAGAGGAAGGAAACAAACCTGGTGGTACCAGCAGCTTTTGTCTGTGCCAGCTTTGTGCTGTTAGATGGGAACTAGATAAATGGGTCTCTCCTGAAATGTGAAAACGTGATTTTCTTTTTGCTATGTCCTGCTGAATTCTGCAGGTTTTTCCCCACAAAGAACTCACTCTGGTGTGTATGGTGAGAATTCATTGAGCTGAGGATTGATCAGAAGCCTTAAATGCACATCTCCCAGCCTTTCTGGGATAAGGGCTGGCTCTGAAACCCCCTTGGTGTCTGACGGTCATTCTGCAGGACCCTTCCCCAGATAAAATATCACTGTGCAGGACAGATCTTGAGACCTTTTATACTTTATCACATCCTGTCTTACCCTCTCAGAGGGTTTTTCACACAGGGGCTTTATTTGAACCTGTCTCAGTGTTGTGGCCATAAGTCATTCTCTGTGTCCAACACCTGCTATCCAGAGTCTACGCAGGATTATGTAGACAGGGCTGTGTACATTGGAATGCTGCCTGTGCTCTGGTGTGACACAACAGCCCAAGCAGAGCTTTGGTTTCTCCTGCAACATCAGCAAAGGAGATGTGCCTTGGCCTAAAGTAGATGCCCTGGGGGGAGTGGATTAGTGGGCTATTGAGATTTGTCCATCCATTAAGCTCCCAGTTCCCTTATCTCTCAAAATTTTTTCTCTATTGGCTTTTCCACTTCCTCATAAATCGTTCCTGGAAAAGAGTGGGCGGGAACGGAAATACTCCACTAAACCTGTCTCCACTGATTTCCATTTCCACAGTGCATAGGATAGCAGGCAAGCCAGGCTCCTCCTGGGTGTCAGCACCACAGACTAAATCTTTGCTTTGTTTGTTCAATTAGAACAAACCTAGGCTGCCAGCTACCATCACAAACTGCCACCTCAGCAAGAACTGAACCTGGCCAGAGGAACGTCTGATCAAGAAATAAGATTTTATAGGGTCTGGAAAAGTCAGTATGTTGGATCAGATTCATTGGCTGGCTGCTGTGACAGTCCTGGGAGTCCTGGAGCAAGGTAGGGACCATTGGATGCATGCAATCAAATACTGGCTGGATCAATCTACTGTAACTCCACTGATTTTCTTTCTCTTTCATATTTAATGTCTCCTGTTGCACTGGCACTTCACTGCTTTTCAGACTGTGAACTGATATCTTGTCTAGGTTCTGGAAAGCATTAAACCGAACAAGTGCATGGGAAGCCCTTTCTCTGAACTGATCTACCCCCTCCATTCAGTAATTTTTTGATAGATCTTACCCTCTACAAACATGTAGAATTTCTCCCTTTGGGTTTACAGCAGCTCCTGAAGTGCATGTAGATGTGAGCGTACAAAGAGCTCTGCAGTGTGAAAATGTGGAAGGATGGGCTGTGGTGGGTCACATGAAACACCTCCCAGCCATGGGTCCACATTGCGTGACTGGTTAATTCACTGTCTGGGTGGCTTATCTGTGGCATCAGTTCCATCCCTACACAGATACCAGAATTTAGAAGAGGAAAAAATTAAAACCTTGAAATTGTCAGTAATGAAGTGCATTTGAACTGTGTAACAATTTTACCATCTGCTGATTATGCAAGAAAGCAGATAACACTGGTGTTATATGACTGTATATTCCTTGCTTCACTATAGTTCTGGGTCATTCCTCTTTCTTATCTAAAAGGTACCTGGGGTTTTATTCTAACTTTCTCTGCTACGTGGGGGTGTGGGGTTAGGAGGAGACTGCAGATCTTTCTCCCCAGCCTCTGACCAGCTCCTGACCCCACCATGCCCAGCCATAGGACTGACCACTGCTACTTTTCTCTCTTTTGCTGCAGCCTACTTCTTCCTACAGGTGATCTATGCTAGGAGGCTGTTTGGCATTTCACCTCCAAAGATCTCAGGCCCTCCTGAATTTGAAAGGATCTTTCGAGCACAGTAAGAAACTCCTCTTGCCTGATGTTTGTGAGATCTCATGCAACCACACTGCCTTTCCCCTGCTTTGCTATTCCTTTCCTGGGACTGTAATTAAGTGATTACTCACCTCCGTCGAGGTTAATTAATGGGTTGAAGAGTCAACATCAGAATTGTGTTGGCTCTTGAGTCCTAAACCAGCCATTGCTGATAGAAACTACACAGGAATCTCTGCTGTATGGTGAAGGGCTCCTAAAGACATAATCCTTGGTGCCTGAGACTTAGATGGTGTTATACAAGTGGTGTCCAAACCTCAGGCAGCTTCAGCCCTGCTCTGAATCTCATTCACGGGGAAGGACAAGTTCCCAGAGATCTCGGCTGGAGCCAGGATGAGGATAATCCAGCTCTGCTGTGACTTCTGCGCTAGGGCTGCAGTGGGGAGGGAGGAGCTTCCACTTTTGTTGTAGCTGACCACTGGAAAAAAAGCAACTGAGTAGCTGGAGCTGGATCCCCTCAGCCATCCCCTTCTTTGCTCCTTCACCATCCTAGACTCAGCTTCACTCAGCATCTTTTGGTGCTACTGTGCCTTTGGGAGGACAGGGCATGGCATACAAACAACCCCAACAGTTATGTGCTTCCTCCAACTCCTGCACAAAGCCCAGGCTGCTCTGGCCTTATCTGCTTGAGGGACAGACCTTCCCTACAGCTCGGGGCTTTGGGGCATCGGCAGCATGCTTTGAGCTGCAGCACTTGGGAAGGGGCAGTGGGAATGGTTCATGGAGCCTTTCTGTGCACAGTTTGACCTGGGAATCTTTTACTTAATTTCTTGTACCCTGGAGACCCTCTTCTTTCCACTGTTTAATTTCTGTGAATAAGGCTGGGACAGGAACTGTGGGAAAAGGAGCAAGCCTGGAGGCTTTTTATGACAACATCAGTTCTAAAAAGCAATAGCCTCCACTGTCTGGAAAGTGCTAGAGGAAGCAAAAGAGGAAGACCTTCCTTCCTTTCCCTAGTTTATGACCTTTCTCTTTCCTGCCAGGGTGAACTCCTCTGAGTATTTTCCCATCTTCCTGGCACTTCTGTGGCAGGCTGGACTCTTCTTCCATCAAGGTGAGGATATCCCATTACCTGGTTTGTCACTGGATCTGTTCCCCTGGTGCTGCCTCTGTCCTCAGGTCCTGCTCAACTTCTGAACAATAAATTAAGCAGTAATTCTGTCTCTTATGGGAGAGACGAGCCAGAAGACACAGAATCTCTATTCATTCACTTTGGGCTACCTGCTTGGTTCTGAGTAGCTCTGAAAAGCCTTTGGGGATGGTCACTGTGATCTCTCCTAAACACAGGTCTGGCTGCAGCCTTGGGTCTGCTCTATCTCTACGCCCGCTACTGCTACTTTATGGGATACAAGGCATCATCCTCAGAAAGGTAAACACACTCTCACACACTCTTGCATGCTCTTACACATTCGTGCATGCTCTCACCCACTCTCACACACTCTTGCACACTCTCACCCACTCTGATACACTCTTGCACGCGCACATGCTCTTGCACACTCAGACACATTAATTCACACTCACACACACACTCACACTCACAGCAACACTCAGGGGAGTACACGGTAACCCCTGGGGGGTTGTATTTGGGAGCATAATGTGCTTTGGGGAAGCTCAGGACTTTTGGGTGCTCTGGGGTTTCTGCATGACTCAGCCTTGTCTCCAAGGCGTAATGTGAACATGGATACAGGGCTGGGGCAGCAACACAGCTACTGGGCAAGGCTGGAGCTGCCCCAAGCCCTTTTGGGTGTGCATTTGCTCCCTTGAGGTGGAAGCTGGGCATGGGACCCCATGCAGAGGACAGCCAGGGCCTGCCTTTCCACCCACTTGTGCAGGGAGGAAGGGGCTGTTCCCAGGTGGGAAGCTCGGTGTCAGCAGCTGCCTCTCTCCCACCAGGCTTGCCCCGATCTACCTCAGCGCTGGAGTTCTCTGGATTCTCATTGCAGTATCAGCCCTGGGCATCCTGCATTTCTTCTTCTCTCACTATGTGGGGCTGAACGTTTTCCAGCTTCTCACAGCATGACCCACTCCTCTATGCCTCACCACTGTCCTCATCTTCAACTCCTGCTCCCTCCTGCACACCTTAACAGACTGGCTGCAACTCAACAGCCCCCAGTGAGAAATCCACCCTCACCCGAGCTTTTAACACCTCCTTCCTCACAGTCCAACACCAGCAGCAACTGCTGAGCTCCTCAGGAGATATTTTTCCCCCATGGCACTTTGTGTGCCAAGTGCTTCACATCTGGTGGCTCCATCGTGTCTGATGCGGAAACAACAACAACCCAAAACAAGGACATATAAAAGCAAACTCTTCTCAGTCTGAGTTTCCCAGTGAGTTGCCAAAGGAAAGTGCCATGTGTTCCCCATTCTCCAGCGGCTCTGCCTTCAGCCCAGGCACTGAGCACGGATTCATGCCAGTTTTCCAAGGCCCACACCTAAGAAAGGCATTTGTTTGGAACCAGATGTGGGCTGAGACATAATGAAAGAGGTGAGAGAGAACCTGGAGCAGCTACCAACATGTCGTACAAAAGTCTGTTGGTGCCTTCATGCTGGTTATCAGCCACTGCTGCAAATTGGACTGTGCAAAATCCTCACCACTGCTGCGTGTGCCACTTCAAACTTGCCCAGTGACAACAGGCACAATTAAAAGGTCACTGAACTTGCTGTCCTGGGTGTCTCTTTGTGAGTCTGCAGCTAGCAGAGAGCAGAAACATGAGTGTGTGAGTGCAAGGTGCCTGCCTTTGTTTCCCTGGCATGCAGTCCAACACAGCCTGCGATACTGTGTGCCATGGGAGGAGAGCTCTGAGGAGGGAGAAGCTGATTTTTGGAGATGTTGAGCTCATGGATCGGGTGCTGAGCCACTCAGCACCAAAAAGTGGTTTGCCCAGTGCTTAGGTCCCACCTGCATCAGGAGGGGCTGGATTTTCATGAGTCCAGTATTTACAACACTGATGCTTTTGGCCACTGGTGCCCTCATGTTGGTGCTACAGCTCAGGAAATGCCAGCAGTGCTCCGTGTGTCATGACTGGGGGAATTTACACCAACTCAGAGAATGAAAATAATTGCATGAGCATGATGCCAGTCCAATCACATCGTAAAGCCCATTGCTCTCCCCTCCTTTTCCCAGAAGCAGGCTTATCTGGACTGTAAGAATAAAAGGCAGGGGCTTTTTAGAGGAACTGATTCATTTTCACATTGTTTCTTTTCCTTCCATGCATTTTAAATTGGCTGCTCCAGCAAAGCCCCCAGTCCCTTTCCCTTTCAGGCTCTCCTGCCTTGGAGTTATGCTGCTGCATTGAAACTGGCAAACACTGCAGGGGAAGGCTTAAAGCCAAACAAAAATAACTGTACAACACTTGTCTCTGCAAAGTTTTCAGTGCAGCAGGGCCCCATCCTCACAGGAATCCTCAGGTGTCACAGCAAGATAAACAATAACTTTTTCTCCTGGCATCTTTGGTGACACATTTTAGAAAAGTCTGAGCATAGTTTAACCCTGGCTATGCCTTAGCAAGGTCAGGGAGGAACAAATTTCACAGTGAGATATCACTCAGCCTTTGCATTAACAGGTCCTACCATCTCCTGAAGTTGGTCCCCAGTCCTCACCTTCTTACCAGTATAACCAGTCATCTCCCAGAGAATTAATGCAGAAGGACCAGCCGCAGCTGCTGGTGCAGGTCCTGACTCCATGTCAAAACCCTGCTTTCTGGGGTTAGTCCAAGTGTGTGCTCACTGGTTCTGCATACACAATCTCTGTCTTTTATGCTACCACCAGTTTTCTAAACCCGCTGTATCAACCTGGAGCCACTGCCCACCTCAGCCCCGCTTGTGTCCGCTCTGTGTGTGACAGGGCCGCAGGATGACTCATAGGAGGAAAATTAATGATTCAGCAGTGAGATTGTAGCCGGCTTCTCCCTTTGGATGCACAGAAGACCATTAAAAATCCTGGCACGGCGCAGTCAGGCTCTGGCCTTGGTGGCTGCCACCACCAGTTCTGCCACAGAAAATCTGATGGGCACATCATCAGTCCTTTGAACCACTGTCAGAGGGGCCATTTCAGGTGCCCCGAGCAGAAGGGAAGCTGCTCCCCTCCACCAGGGCCGCTGTCATTGCTCTGCTGCTTCATCAGTCAAAGAAAACCACTTTACACCGATCGATGGTTCAAACAGTCGATGACTTTGGGATTTACCCAATTCATGATGCTGCTGCCCAGCACGCTGTGCTGGTGCTGTGTGGCACCAGTTTGCCCACCTGCACCTTCTGCAGAAGTGCTGAGGGGCCGCTGGGCTGGCACAGGGTGTGCTGGGGGGCTGCACCTGCCACCCCGGGTCACCGTCCCGCAGGTGTGAAAGCCACCCCGTGAGCACCAGTTTAAAGGGGATCCACCCGCCAGCGGCACTGCTGCTCTTCCGTGGGCTCCGGTCCAGCGCTCACAGGGAGGGTCCGACCGCTGCCCCCACCATGGGGACCGGGCCCACGCCGCCAACCCCGCTCCCGTCGGGATTCGTGTGCCTATTCCCCCCGAGATTGCTGTCCCCGCTCCTCCCGGGATTTGTGCCCGCTCCGGCCGCCCCGGCTTCTCCCCGGCGTCGGGAGAGGGCGCTGGTGCCCCGCGGCTGAGCGAGGACGGGGTCCGGGGGCGCCGGGGGGCCCGGGGGTGTCCAGGGGCAGCGACCACCGACGGCTCCGGGCCCGCCGCCTGTGCCCCAGCAGCGCTGGCTGCACCCCGAGGGGTGCTCGGGGCAGCGCTCACCAGGCAGCCGGCACAGCCACGGGCTCTGGCACTCATGCACAAACCCGCCTGCTTCGAGTTCGATCCGTGCTGGGCCAGGCTCTGGCTTTAAGGTTATTGGGGTAGCGGAGTCCTGGAGCCTCGCAGGAATCTCCTGGGGCCGCTTACGACAGACATAAAGAGCCCCTGCAAAGCGCTCTGCGGACTCCAGAGCTCCTTCCTGCTTCCTCTCCTTACGGCTGCCAGTTCATTGCCAGCAACGGGGAGAAAAAACGTTTGGCGTGCGATACTTGGAAGCAAATCCACTCTAATACTGCCACAGGCTCCCAGGATAAGCAGCCAGCCAGATGGGACGCCAGCAGTGAGCAAAGGAAACCCGCAGAACCAGCGAGAACTTTTTTATCACAAGAGGTGCAGAGGCTGAACTTGTAAACAAGCCTCTGTCCCCGCCGGGGCGGGTTCCACGCGAGTGACGGTGGAAGTGCAGAGCTCTGTGCCCAGACAGAGCAGCTGCCACCCGCCGCAGGCACCGCCGCCACGCACGTGTTCCCATCGCCGTGTTCCCACCGCCGCGTTCCCGGGATCCCCAGCCAGGATCCCCAGCAGGATCCCCAGCCAGGTTTCTGCAAGGCTCTTCGACCACAGTGCAGAAGTCTGTAGCTCATTATCTTGAAAACTTCAAGGGCACCCGCGTGTACTTGCCCGTCCGTGACGTGCTGGCCCGTGCCGAATACGGGCACGGATAGGTCTGGTGCAAGCAGCGGCGGCTTTACGAGTGCCCACCAGACTGAAATTCTGTGCCCTGGCATGAGGAACAACAGCACCGGTGCCCCTGAGCTCACGGAAGAGCACCCCAGTCCCTCCGGAGCACGGCTTGGTGGGACGGATGGAGGACACCCTTGAATTGCCTCGGGAAGCAGGGCGGCTAACTTTCTTTGAGGGGGTGTTTGGGGCCGGGAAAGGAGGGTGCAGCTGGTGGCCCCGGCTTTGTGGCACTGGCATGTCAAGCAAGTTTCCATAGCACCAGCATCCATAACACGAGGCCAAGGGGAGGGAGAGAAGTAGGTCAGACAGGACTAACAATACCCAGACGTGTCTATCTGTGGCTCAGCCTGACCCAGGAAAGGGGTGAAACGGAGAAGAATGGGAGAGGGAAAGAAAATTTTTTAAAAAGAGAAAAAAAAAGGAAAACACAAAGTATCCACAGTCTGAGCAATGCATTTCTTTCCCTCAGAAAAATAACGACCTTTTAGAGCCACCTTTGTGTATCAGCGCTGAGCAACCGAGACTAGCACCCACCTCCTGCCCATCTGACAACAGGCTACAAGGGAATTCAAATGCTAATTTGGAGCCAGACTTCTCAATGGGCCTTTATTTCTGCAGCAGCACCAGGATCAGAGCTTTGAGGAGCCAGCCGGCAGGAGCTGTGAGGATGCAGTCTCCAGAGCAGGACTATGGGACGCTTCCTTTTCCCCTCACCATTCCTCACCGTCACTTTGTTACTCGTCTTAGTTTTACTTGTCTACATGCAAATAACTTCAAGGGCAAGGAGAAAGAAAGACGGGCACATGGAGTTGTATGAGCGAAATGCCCCTGCTAGCGACCCATTTTATGTGCTGAGGCCTCGCTGTCGCTGTCACAGCATTTTGGGGGTTGCCTGCTTTGCAGTACGGTCCTTTTGAGTTATGTGTCCATCAATGCCAAAAGTACGAAGAACATTATGGGCAGTGAGATCCAGAACCCTCTTGATCTGAGCAAACATTTGGACACACAGATCTGCTGGGTGTGTAACAGAGCGAGGTCGGGGGAAGGAGTGCTTTGCTCGGGGGAATTGGAGAGTGTGGGTGCAAGAGCACAACCCTCACTGGAGAGGCTGAGATGGACTGGGGTGAAGAGCGTGACTGTGGCTGACCTGTGTCATACCTGCGGTTTGAGAGCACCGTGCCTGGCTTAAACATCACCCCCACAGCATCACGGAGGAGCTGCAGCAGTGGATGCATGCACAGGGTGTTTCAGACAGGCCAGTGAGAGCAGGGCCCTCGCCTGCAGGCAAGCTCTCCCTTTACATTAGCCACAGGCCACAACCAAGTACAGTAAAAAACATCCTGCACTTGATAGTGGGGTAAAGTGTAAGCAAAACCAAAGCTATCTGCAACTTTGTATGTCAGCAGGTAAGGACGCCAGGAAAATCCGCATTCTCACGTTACAATTTGCCTCATTCTCATCAGTTTTTTACCTCTCAGCAATTACCACTTGTAAGAGAGCTCCAAGAATTCACTTTTCCCCAGGTAAGGGCAGAGCCACAGTATATATAAGATGGGCAGAGCTTAACAAGGCCCTTTGTGAATGCCCTCCCTCCAAAGGAAAACCGACCACATGCTGTGGAATCTTAGGGAAGAGCATGCCCAGCTCCAATCCCCACCGGTGCTGTGCCAGACTGTGTTCAAGGACTAAAGGTAAAAGTTATGTAGGAAGAGTGAAAGAGTCAGCACTCAGGAGGACTCATAGAGCACTTCTGGAGTGAGAATAAAAGATCTGTGCCTGAGCATGTGCATCAGCTGTGTGGCTTTGATGTGGCACTGGTTGACAAGAGAAGGCTGGGTGATCCCAATTTACTAAGGCAACATTGCCTGCAAGGGGTTTAAAGTCAGGGATCATCATTCCAGCAAGGTCGAAGCCAGTGAACTGTTGTGGTCTCTGCTACTGAGCCTGCAGTTGGCGAGTGGCTAAAATAGGCTCCATTTCATGAATGTGGCTGGCCAGGATAACAAGAGCTCAGGACTGCTGTCTGCCCTGATACAGTACCACAGCACACTCTCCCAACATTGGACTGAGTCACCCCACTGTCAGTATCTGCAGCTTTACAGCTCGTTCTCCTTCTGGGAGGGGGCAAAGAAATGCAGCCAAGGCTCCTTGGAAGTATGAGAATGGCCGCTTTCCCACCTCTCTCCTGGCAGCACACGGATGAAGTGCCAAGGTGCTGCGAAATGTTCTGCCTGAGTGAAGAAACCTTTCCCGAGAGCAGCCTGATGAGCTCAGCACGGCGCTGCTCAGCCAGATGGCTCCTGGACCAGAGCTGACTCATGCCCACGGAGCTCAGGCGGCAGAAGAGGCAGATACCTGCAGCGCGCTGTAGGAGACACCTCACCCCGGCTGGCCCTGCACTCGCAGTGCGGCAGCTCCAGCGGTAAAAACCAGGTGTTCTGCCCGCTGCTATAATTCTAATGCTGCAAAACTGAAACGGTGACAGGCCTGGGTTCCACTGACAAACAGGGAAACACCAGGCTGGTGAACCCTCAGCCCAGCCCTGGAAGGGTGCAACCATCGAGGGAGAAGAACGGACGTAACTCTTCATTCTCAAAGTGGCAAAGGATGGTGAGCACAAGCTGTGCATAACCTGCTGGCACAAAGGGAAGGGTGATGGCTTTTAACAGTGCAGCAGTGGCCTCAGAGAGAACAAGGGACTTGGGTATCTGCTTTTCACTAAAACAGTGTTTATCAACCTCCCCAACTGTTTTCCAGCTTTGCTTCCTAGTGAATTGCATCTTAGGAAAGCTGGGAAATATGAGCTCCATCCAATCTGTGCAGCAGACCACCATTTTCAGAGAAATTAATAAAGGTAAAAAAAAAGGTGAAAAGGAAGAAAGGTGAAGTATAGCCAAAAATCCTCTTAAGTTGTCCAAAGCAAACATGGGAGAGAGACTGAACTGGGAAAGCTGTGAACTGGCAGCATTAGTGGGTGATGAATATGGCCATGTTATCTTATATGGCAGAACACACATCATGCATTTTTAATAGCATTGTTTAGCTTCTATTTGTCACAGCATCACAGCTAGAGGCTGTTTCAAAAGCCATGGGAAATAACAGAAAGGTTATAATTGAATGGTAGGGCTTTTGACTGGAGGTCACACGCACAGAGAAACATACAAAGCATCGGTAGTATCAGACTTCCATGTGTTCCCTGTTTTCAGATCCCAGATGAAAAATAAGTCAGCTGCAGCCATGTTTACTGAGAGTTAATCACGTCTGCAGATTAACCGTAAGATCCTGAATTATAGGTGCTTCTATGCAGACATGGGGCACATGTGACACACGTAGCTGAGACATGAAAAATGAACTTTGTGATGGCAGCAGCAGAAGAAATGGATAACAGCTAAGGAAGAAAGGGAAGGTGCATACAGTGATGATGGACGATGAGTTCTGTCATCTCTTCAGAGCAGGTATTTAAGTTCTGATCAATTCTCCCTGTAATAGCAGATGCTGACCCATGAAATTGGTAGTTATTTCTTGCATTCCAACAATATCTCCAAAACCTACTCAGAAATGAGCATCTGCTTCACTCCCAGACATACAAAGTGTCTCCATATGCTTGGATGACTATAGAACCCTCAAACTAGAGCTGCAGATTTTCTCCATTATTTTCTTGCCCTGGAAAGAAGCATAAGCAAGATAACAAAGAGAGATTGGTATAAAACAGAAAATTCTTGAGCAGGTAGCAGGTTTCAAGAGCTTTACTTTGGTCCAGCTTAACACTCCACATGTGTACTCAGCTTTATGCATCTCTCCGCAGGCTGGACTGGGGCTCCTCTCCATGAACCTGTAGGGAATTCAGGATGCTGCACAGGGGCTATGACTATCTGGCAGATTGCTTCTCCAGCAGATTTCTACTCTGGAGGCCCTCTTTGCCCATTTTCTACCTGATGCACTACAATACCCAGCAGGCTGAGCTTGGCTTGGATTAGGTCCTCACTCCCCCAGCTGACTTGAATGAGGCAAAACCTTCTGGGAATGTAAATGGAAAATGAGAGCAGCTCCTCTCCCCTGGTGTCTGGGCAGCAGGTGTGCCTTTCCGCACCTCAGGAATGAAACAGTGAAATTCTGAAGTAGAACAAAGCCCTTTCAGAAAAAACATGCACCCAGAGGTGCAGCGTGAGCTGTGACAGACGTGCTGGAGTTCAACTGGGTTTCTTGGAGGGGAAGGTGCAGGTGTCAGGCTTGCACCATGAAACAAAAAGCCAGGTAAACGTGATGCCTGAGCCCTAGAAGAAATCATGGAACGAAGATCTTGTACCAATGTTTTCAGGAAGATTTTTATCTCCTGTCTCCTTCTCTCCAAGTGCTCACATACCATGGGACCACCCCCATCTGCAAAAGCACTTAACCAGCCAGGCCTCTGAGGAAAAGGGCTGCTCTGTTAGCAGTAATTCCATTTGAATTGTTAAATATTTTTGTCTTTCAAACACAGCATATACATTGACTAATCACAACTCTTCTGATAACTATTTATGTCTTTGCTTGCCCCTGCTGCTCACAGTCACGTTCTTCCCCTGGAAGTGGCTGTACCAAACTTACTGTGAGATATGTCAAAGGCAGGCTGAATTTTTGCCTAAGATTTGTAGCAATTACATATTTGCAAAAAGAAGTCATATGACCTTCCTTCTAACACTGGAAGGATACCCAGAACTTCTTGTCAGTGTGAACACAGGATGATTTTAATTTCCTAAGAGACCTCTAAAGAGAGGTCTTACATCAGAATCCTGTTTAACTAAATAAACTAAGATCAAGAAAATATTAGGCAAATCAGGCTTCATTTCTCACCATAAATTAGATAGAAGAGAACAGCCATTACAGCTCTCTTTAAAGCCATTTAGTCACGTGGATCATAATGCATAAACAACAGAAAACCTACTTTCTGTCCTTTTTCAAATGCGGTTATGGGGACTAAAAATACCAATTAAGACTAATAAAATGACACATAGTAAATGTACCCCAGTGCATGAATATTAATACGCACTACAAAAAGCCAAAAATTATCATTATCTCACTGCTAGAAACGCAAAGGCTTCAGCGGGGATTAGCAAAGGGATTTGCTTTACACTCACTAACACTCGGCCAGAAACAAAGCTTGGAGTTGATGCCACACCTCCACAGTCCTAAGGTCACCTCTTATCTGCTCAATCCCACCGGCTCCCTTGCAGCTACTTTAACCTGAACTTGCTTCAGCTCATGATTCTTTGCGGAGACGGCCGGTGTGGTTTGGAGAGCGTGGTGTGAGGGCGCAGAGGGCACGAGGGAAGCGGCCGTTCCCGGGCGCAGCCCCAGCACAGGAACCTCCCGCGCCAAACCCGACCAGCCCCAGCAGTGCCTGAGCGGGGCCTGCTCGGGTCGGGCTGCGCTCTCCGTGCCCGGGCTGCCAAACAGCGACTCCCGAAGGCGCGGGGGAGCCTCCACGGCCTCCCCGGCCAGGCCCGCGCAGGCCCCGCCGTGCCCGGCCCCCGCCGCGGCGGGAGGCGGAGCCGAGCCCAGCTGACACCGGCGGCGGGCGGTGCTGCAGTGCGCGGAG
>VWPU01013507.1:0-16535 GCA_013398955.1 Callaeas wilsoni
CACAGAGTCTGAAACCTTGGAAAGTGCAACCTAGGTTCCTGGCAGCTAAAACAATTTTGTGGTTACTTATGTTGTAATCCTTGCGCAGACTTTTAAATCTCTATGATTTACTGTCCAGTATCTTTCTAACTAAACTTGTTAGAAATTTAAATTTAGGATTTGAATTTGGGTCCATTCACTACAAAATCTTGCAAAGTCTGAAGGACTGGTGTGGTGACTGCTCTCAGCAAAGCTTATTTATTAATATTATGTCAAACTGCCTCAGCTGCAGGCAGGAAAGGCAAGGGTTTGTGTTAGGAATTGTGCGAGCAAGGCCTATGTGACTGTTGATTTATTTTGTGTGTATGTCAGTGAACCAGGGCTGGGACGAGGACTTGTGCAGGTATAGAGCCGGCACTGGAGCTGTTGCCTTTTGGAGCCATTTTAAAGGTCTGATTCTAGAACATTTTGGAGGCTATATCCAGAGTTCAGTTTGTAGCTCGATCTCAATCCAAGTGCAAGCAGCCAGGTGAGGGTTCTTACCTGTCCAGCCCAATGCCTTCTGCTCAGCCAGGCTGCAGCTAGTGCTGGCGCAGACTGGGACTGGGGCAGCTTTTCCAGGAAACTGGAGATCACTAAGGACTGGTGGTGGTGGTGGCACGAGGTGTGTAGGAACCTGTGGACAGGTATCCGTGGTGTCCAAACAGGAAGTTTATAACACCACACTAAATCTGACCTTCTATCACGCAGGAATTTCTTGGGGTTTGCTGAGTTTTCTTATGTGGTAAGTAGCGCAAACATAAGGAAAGGTCAAGGCAGGGGCATTACAAATGCTGATGGTGCTGACTGAGAGGGGAAGGAGCTGACATCCCATCTGGAACAGCATCCCACCTCTGCAGGCACTGCCACACTCCCGTGGAGGCATTAGCCAAGCCTGGGAATGCTGCCGAGCCCGACTGCCCTTGCCCAGGCTCACACTGCCACTCGTGGCCAGTGCCCCGGCCCTGTACTGCACGAAATACTCAGGAAGGGGGAAGCTCTGCCACGCAGGTGCACCTGTAGCAGGGCACCTCACCCCCAGAAGAGCTTATCTGTTGCTTGGTAACTGGTGAAATAACTCAAACAGGACAAGCTGTCTTGTAGCAAGTTATTTTGGCGCCATGGGATCAACACTCCAGGATGACAATGAACACCTTACTAGGGAAGTGAGATCCAGAAAGGTAAGTTGGATTTCTGACTGACAGACACCTCACTTTTACAAACTATAAAAGCTACACCAAACTTTGACAAAGCAGAAGCCTTCTGCTCATTCCCTGTAAACATGTGGAGTTTCTCTCCAGAGCAGGGATGCCTGCTTTGCAGTTACTCCTCTGGACATTGAGGGAAAGGACTCTGTACACTATTGTCATTTTGGTGCTAAGTTCCGTTTGACTCCTAATCAATACTCTTTCTTTTGCTAGCTTTAAAATAGGCACCTCGATACCATGCACTCTTATGTAATCTACTAGTAGTTCTTGTTTATACTGTGTAGTAACTCTGATTAAGACCTTTTGTCTGTTATCTCCTGTCTGTTCAATAAGTAACTAAAATTGACCTGATCTGCCATCCTTAGAACTTGCAGGCCAGAGTGCATTCTTAAATTTAAGCTGTTGCCAAAAATCTGAGGCTAAGGCAGGGCTTGCCTGAAGTTCCCACTTGTTCCATGACATTTTTGGCATAGTCAAAGACAGGATGGCAAACTATTTAGAGAAACAGAGAAAAGGCTTAGCAGATTACCTGCAAAGGCGCAGTTTTCATATTGAAACTGATGATCCTAGGCCAGCAGATAACTGGTATGAGTGGGAAAGAATGTAGGAGAAAATAGATGAAAAATGGGGATTGCTGAAAGATAAAAAAAGAGAAAGTATTATTTGTAATGCACTGGCACTATGTTTAAAATCTGCACAGCAATGGAGGGAACAGATGATAAAAGAAAACGGTAATTTGAGAAATGAAATAAAGGAAAGAAATTGAATTGGTATTGTAGAATTGTCTCTACAATACCAACATGACAAACTGAATCAACAGTTAAAAGAATCCAAAGGAAAGACAAAAACCTGGGAAGAAAATTTAGAATTGACATTTTTAAAAAAACCAGAGATGGTCACATGCCAGGGGCCTGATTTCGGAATGTTTTATGGAATTGGCTGAGTAGCTCTTCTTACATTTACCGAGTCTGCTCATGGCAGGTCCAGCCTGTGCTTCAACTTAGTGCCACTCTGAGCCCTCAGTCTGCAGGGAAATTAACATTTTGGGAAGTTCTTACAGCTCTATTTAATGCTTTATGGATTACGATGATTTTCTGGGAGCAAGCTGTCCATCCAGACCCGTTTCCTTCCCTCTCCCCGTCAGACTGTACCTGCAGCAAGGCTGAGGTGAGAGGAGGATCTGTAAAATCTGACTATCTGTGTCTTCCCGAGGCTGAAGCTGTTTGCTGTCGATGCTGATGGAGTGTGAGGTGCTAAAGACTGAAAACTCATTCTTTTCCCCCTGAATCCCAAGACACTGTGTCCGTAAGAAGTTCCTTTCTTTGTGGCACCTTAGGGATACTTCCCAAGGCAGCAGGCAGAGGAACCTGTTATGTGTCAGCATGGGAACTGTCAGGACACACTGAGCACAGCCAGAGGTGTTGGGAAGAGATCTCCCTTTGGGCTGTAGTCACAGATTAGGTCTCTGTGGTTCCTTGTGGACATTCCCATTGGACCATACACTTCCTGTTTTCCAGGATTCCACCATGGACATAGTGGTGTAAAATCTTGGTGGCCGGAGTTCGGAACTGGATGCATTTGAAGTAAAGTTGAAGGGTTTATCCACTACGATAAGTGGTGATTTATAAATTAAAGCGGAGTAGTATTCCACGCTAGTGATTTGGGATTGGTGCTACCCTGTGCCAGATTCCCACTCAGACACCTATCCAGTGAGGCCACTGCTTTGCGTGGAGGAAAAAAACCCAAAGATTCCAGGGTCCAGACTGCTGAACTGCAAGTGAACATCTGTGCCTGTGGTACCTACCCGGAAAGTAAGCATTAGCCAGTCTCCAAGCACTTGTCTATATTCCAGGTAGGCACTCATCTATGGAAATGTCTTTGCTTTAAGTAACTTAGGGATATATGCAGCCAGTATATAACCATGTGTACTTCTGTTCTCAGCCAAATCAAGCTAGAGTCTTTCTGTTACTTTCCCTCCTGGGAACTTTCTTTATTCGGGATTTTCCTGGGAGGCATCTGTACCATGTCTGTATAATGTAATTAAGATGCATTTGCTGTGCATCCAGACAGATGGGCTGTAAGCACAGGGAAAAAAGTCTCACTTTAGAACAGTGTGTAAAATGAAATCTCCTTCTATTATTATCACACATTCGTTAGTACATAAAATATATTTAATGAAAAACCATTGAACAGTAAGTAGATTGATAAAGTTCAACACAGCATCACTCGTGCCCTGGCTGCAGCAGCCACCTGACTGCACACGCAAATGGGACGTGTTTCTGGGGACCGGTTAGTGCTCTAACACTAATGCTGTCAGAGCTCAAAATCCAAGCTCTCAACAGATAGATCTGAAGAATCTGGAGGAACAGAAACTGCTGATTCCTTCAGCTTCAGGAAGCCACAGTGGCAGATGGCCAAACATGCAGTCAGTTGGCTACAAGACCTTTAACTCTCATGACCAACAGTTACTGCAGAAAGAGAAATAAAAATCTATCAGAGGAAGCTGTTCACAAATAAAAGTCTTCACGCATGGTTCCATGCAAGTTTCTTTATGCTGTTCCTTCCAAACCTTCTGTTTGTAAAGGTCTCATTCATTCAGGTTGCTTTTTCTCTGGCATTTCATCCGCATGTCTTGCATGAAGTTTCTGAAGGCTGGTTCTTCATGACTCTCCTCAGTCACTGGGGGAAGAAACAACAGTTCAGCACTATTCTGCTTTTGTTACTGACAAAAGCTAGAGTCAGGATAGTTAAAACAACATAGAACGTCTGTTGGATCTTCAACTATATTACAGGGCAAAGGAAATAAGTGATCCTGAACTTCAAGAGAACAGGAAAAGAATGAAGATTAAGTCTGTGAGCTATATAAGAGAAAAAAACACCCTCTAAGAACTTAGAAGATTGCTCCAAGACCATAGTCACAGCAAAAGCGAAGAGAGCCGGGGCAGAAACGGTAAGGTCAGAAAGATGATGAAACAGCTGTGCATCAATCAGGTTCAGAGGTCACTGCGTGCCTCAAGCCTAACAAGTTCTCTGGTTTATGTGTGTTATACACATATTAATTACTTAAATAGAAAATTTACAGTTGAACTTTCACAAAGGTTGGAGAGTGATAGCCCTGGACCAAAGATTGCAGCTGGGCTTCTGCTACAGATTCTGACACATGTATTTCGGTGACTGAATGTTTGCTGGTTTTCTAGGCTCTCTTTACAGCCCATCCAGGTAATGAAATACAGAGGGAATTTCCTGACTAGATGGGCAGCTTTCAGGCCTCATTCCCTTACCTTCGTGGTCAATGTCATCAGTATCACTCTCCCTCTCTTCTTCCTCTTCATTGAGAGTTCCTCGTGTTAGGATTAGCTCAGAGGGACCCATTGCAGAAGCATCATCAGGTCCTTGAAGGGAAAAGAAATGGCTGTACACAAACCAGCTTGCTAAAGGTAAAATATTGTTAACACCGACAACGTCTATCTGCACATAAACACAGCAATTAACACCCGCTCTGAAAGGACAGAAAACTGCTTGTGGATCCCAAAGACACAGGACAGACTTCATGAGCACATACCTCACATAAGGAACAGTGCAGCCAACAGCACAGCTTTCCCATATTCTAATCTGTTTCACCTTTTCTAAAGTATTTAATTATTTTTTAGTATGTCTGCTGCTTTAGCTACAAAGCAGGGTTTCTTCCACACCTGTGAGTGACACAGGAACAGCTAAGTGTGGCCAATTCCACAGGAACTAAAGCCTCACTCCTCTAACATGGAGCTGCTTTCACACTTTCGCTGTGGGAACAGAGAAGAACTTCGCGACGTAAACTCTTCGGAACTCTTCAGAAAACTTCTGCAGTGAACTTAATCTTCCTGGTGAGGTACCTGCCAGTGTGCTGCCCTGCACACACACACTGCCCATGTCCTTCCACAAGTGTTCCAGCTGCTCTCTCTTTTGTTTCTCTTGAGCTTCCTCCTGTAGATAAAGAGTTACATGTGGATTCTGAGAACACTTAAAACAACAGTAGAAAAGTAACCTCACCCAAACCCAGCAGCCTGTCCCCCAGCCAGAGCGCACAAGTCACTAAGCAGGTCTTACTTTACAACTAAGGTTACACAGAACTTTTGACCAAACATAGACAGCAACCTGCAGTTTGGCAGACTTCTACAACATTTTCAGAAGCATCAGGAAGCCAAACCCAGTGCAGCTATGCCTGCAGAGAACTGTCCTTTGGAAAGCCAGGACTCAAGGTGAGCAGAGCTACTGATTTTGGCACTGCAAATCAGTGTCTGTTACTAAGTCAAACCTGTACACTTCACTTGTACAGGACGATACAGGGACAGCCTCAACAAATCACTCAAGAATTTCTTTTCAAGAACTCTCTATCCTTCTGAATGGAAGATACAACATTATTTCCCAATCATTTTCTCACAGCTCAAATATTAGCACTAAAGCAGCGAACAATATGTGTCTTATAAAACACCTTTATTCTTGTAAAGATATGCTCCACCACATCTAAGAAAAAAAGGCAGATTGCAGACTCCTTCAGGACAGGAGGTTCCCCCCACTGAGTATGACTAGTAAATGAAATGTTAGACCTTCTCAACATAAAGGCAATTGTGTGCATAAAAGTGACCTCGAGATACACTATCCAGGTGTATAATAGCTGAAAACACTTACCAGTGTTTTTCTCAGGCGCTCGTATTCCGGACGATACTCTCTGAAAAGATAGAGTGCATTCAGTCTGAATCAACACATGATTTATATTAAGTAAGTATCACCTCAGAGGCTTCCTTCTACTCTCAAAGAAGTTTTCTTTAGGCTTTCATGTTTGAGAGACATTTCAGAAGGACTAACAGTACTTTTTACCCAGATTTGGATTCTGAAACCAATGGATGCAAAGCAAGTGAACATACTTCATTGAAACAGCAACAGTTCAAACCTTGATCACTGCGTGGAATTAGAAAAAAAATATTACTTCACATATTTGATGGCACAGATAGCTTTTGCTTTTTCACTGAACAGCTAACATAAAAATTCACCTCTGAACAGTTCCTTTTCACTGCCACTTTTTATGCTGATGCTTGAAGTTTATTAGAAACCCTAAACTACCTTGGCTAAGGAAAGCGTAGAGTCCTTCTAATTAAAGGAGTTACAAATCACTACCTTCAAGAAGTGGGTTAACTAGCCCCTTACCTCTCATATTCATCTACAGCTTTAGAAAGCTGGATAAAAAACTCATCCAGTCCTGTGCCGAGCACCGCAGAAACACCAACCACCTGCAAAAGAAATCACACACCAGAACTGGAGAGTAACAGAACCAGTTTCTAATAAAAAAAAAAAAAAGCAACAAATAATTACTAATCTAAACCTAAGGATAGCCATTTAATCAGCACAGTGGCATAGGAATGTGCAGTAACACTTCTGCTTCTATGCATCCTGCTTTCAAACTCTTTCTCCACTTGCTGTTCATGATTGTTACCTTTGTTTTTTGGTTGTTGCTGGTTTTCTGTTTGGTGAGTTGTTGCAGTATTGGGGGGGGGGGGGGGTGTTTCTTTCAGGAAGGGGGTTTGTTTTTTTTTTAACAAGTTGGGCATTTCAAGAGAAAGTCATGTCTTTCTGTTGCTTACTTGTTTATTGTTAATAATCCAATCTGTACCTAGGGTTGTAAGTAGTTAGTATGTATCCATGTACTAGAATTAGAGAGCAAAATAGACAAGAACTGACCTTCTGGCTCTGAAATTATGTTTAATACTTTGTATTTAGCCACAGCATATTTTAAAAAGTCCCCAGTCCCACCCCAGAACAGCAAGAGGTGGAGAATTTAATCAGTTACTATGGCAATACATTCAACATGCACATCTCCTTCCTAATTTGAACTTGTCTATCATTACACTTCTGGCCATTTGTTCTGCTTGTATTAAATCAATTACCTAAAAATACATTTCATTAGGACTATTAGCAGCCAGAATCAATCATCTTCTAACAAAAATTCTTCCTCATTTTCAAAAGCAAGACAATCTCAAATACTCACTTTCAAACGGAAGACTTTTTGGAATACAGCTGTGCACTTGATCACTAACACAGCAAACATGAGACAGCTCTCCAAAGGATTTTAAGCATTAAAATATGCTGACATATATTAATATTTATACTTTCCCTACACTTAAGTACAAGCTGAAGTCTATGCTATAATCATCATATGACCTGCTCTTCAGTCCAGCATTCTAAGAGCTCTGACATGCAGAGAAATATGACCTAATTAACAAATAAGGAACAGGAAGTACTTTAATTCTGTATACGGCACCACTACAATCCCTTCAGAAATTCTGTATATTGTTCCACATAGTACACTTAGAACATTTTTGTTCTGGCTACATTATCACTATCTATCTGAATAGAATAATTTCTTTTCCTTGTCTTTCTTTTAATATCCATAAAGCCAAGAAGGCTTGCTTTTTCTTTAGTAAAAGCTGATGACAAACGCAATTAGCTGAAACCTTTAGCACAAACTATGGGATCAGTAACAGCCTCCAATGCACAGGGTTTCCTGAGGAACTGGATTACTTTGTCCTCTCAAAACCTGGTTAAGTGAGAATAAAATCCCAACTTCTTCTTGCTCAAGCAAATATGGGGGGAACAGGGGGGAGAGGGTGTTCGTTTGGGTTTGAGATTCTTCCATTCTTCCTGTGTACTAAATTGCACAACTGTACTTGACACTTTCTGAACAAGGAGAACTACCTCAGAAAGGAAATGCCTCTTACCAGCCTATCTTAGCTTTCTTCTCATGCTTAATCACAGTTCAGTATTAAAGTATTCAGGCTGCCACTCAGCATGACAACTTACTGAAGTTACTGCGTTCAAATTAGCAAATCCTCAACATGGCTCATCAACAGATTACAGTTCAAAAGGGCAGTGCAAAGACCCTTTACAGAAGGACAGAATCGTTAGGATTGGATGATACCTCTGGAGATCATCTAGTCCAACTTCTCTGCTCAAAAAGCAGAATTAACTAGAACAGGTTGCTCACGACTTTGTCTGTCTCCAAGGACAGAGACTTCACAATTTCTCTGGACCATCTGTTCCAGTGCTCAATCAGTAAAAAGGAAGTTTTTTTTTTCCTCTTCTGTTTAAACACGGTTTCCTGCATTTCACTGTGTGTCTACTGCCTCTTTTCCTTCCCCTGAGCACCAGTGAACAGTCTGCCTTTTGCCTTCCTTACACTCTATTCCCACCCTGCATCAAAAACATTATTCTTGAGCTTTCTCTTCTCCAGGCTTTTATAAGAGATAATAAACAAAAAGAAGATTCTTACCTTCAGTGAACTGTAAAATTCATCCAACACTAAACTCATAGAACGAGTCAGGTTACTGACATAGGAGGTCTCTTGATTCAGGGCATCCTGAAAAGTCTCAAAGTCCTGCATCCATTCCATCGCAAAACTGTGGTCAATTATGTCAGTCTGGAAGGAGAATGGAAAATATTCAGAAGTAATAATCTTAGCCGTAGGCTGTTAGGAGGACAAATTAAAAAAAAAATCCATGTTAAGCTTATTTTCGAAATGTTCATCTTTTCAAAGTACTCAGCCCTGGTCTGAAGTATCGCAAGTTCCGTTTTTATCAAACCAACTATACGAATACCTGAAAAGAAGACAAACAACCATCCAGGCTTAAGAAGGCAACAACTGTTTAAGGAAACAATCACGGATCTAAAGCCTTCTATGACTTACTGCAAAGGAGCATTCAAAAATTGTGTATTGTACAGTAAAGTATATGGTGTAAATAGCAGATCATATGATTGAGGCCAGACAACAACAGCCCTCACTGAAATCCTAAGCTTTCCTTATTGCTCGGGGGCTGAGGGAGCAAGTGCCACTTTCACACTGGGTAGCAGTCCATGGGGTCTCTATAAACGTGAGCTGTGTTCTGACCCAAAGAATTTATAACCCAAACTCAGTGCAAGACAATGGACACAAACAGGTGAGATAGTTCCATAATTTTGCATGGGTTCACATGCAAACAGTCTATTAAAAAGTTTCATAAACATCTTACCACATGCATATCCACTCAGCACAATATGAGGTGCCTAAAATTCTGATATATTTCATTTCCCTGCACCAATGGGAAGGAGAAAGATGAAGTATTGCCTAGCAGTACTCAGGAGATTTGAGACAGAACTTAATCCACCAAGGGTGAAAGCCTGACTACTTCGAATTCTATAAATAAAATTAAATCACCTCTACGAATTGTTTTCTTTCCCTCTGCAAATCTGAAAATTCTAAAATCTGTTTGCCACTGCACATGCATCAGTTGCCCAGGATTCTTCCATTCTTATCAAGAGTCAATTTTAAAAAATTAAATTTAATTACATTTTGTTAAAAATTCTTAAAATGCTGTTGCCTTTACTCTTTAGCAAACATGAAATTGAGGTTAAAGTTATGAATCCTAAGCCTTAGGCCTACCTTTCCTTATATACACTAATCAAGTCCCACTTCTTTTAGTCTTTCAAAAGGGGTATTTTCTTAAAAGAGAATGTTTTTCCTACCTCGTGCCCTTTTCTATGGGGAAAAAAAAAAGCTTAAGAACTTTTTCTAAATTACTGTCTAGAGTTAGAAAGAAATCAGTGTACAAAACCTTGCTCAGTAAGCAAGCAGGTATCAAAGATCTGCATGGTTTGGGTCACTGGGCAGACGGGTGGAGTTGGGGCACAGCAGACACTAATACTACTTGGCTGGTGTGAGGGAAAATGGCACAGTCAAGGCATGGCCTATGGGAAATGTATGTGTGTGCACAGAGCTTGCTGTGTTGGCGATGCAAATACAAATGATGTCTACGGGGAGCAGCACTCACACCAAAAATCTAATGGGGTTCTTTTAACACCTGAAATGATCATGTTTAAAGAAAAAGCTGTTAAGCTCAAAGGCATTCCTTGAAGGCTGCAAGTGCATTACATGACAGTGGATGTGTATCTTTAGACTATTATCTGCCTCCCAGCAAATACTGGATCGAACATCTTTTGCGAAGTTTTGCCTGGTACAATATGTGGGACTCCTTCCTCAAAACATGCAGGTGTTACACCATTCCCACAGTGAGTCATTAGCCTGCTGCTGGGTAGGAACAACGATGAAGACAAACATTCTGTGGAAACAGGGTGGGTAAGAGGAGATTCCGTAATGACCTCCCCCTCACGTTACAGAGGTTTCCCTATAGCCCAGGCTTAAGGTCCAAAACATGTTTCGAAGCGTTACTGTCCTCTCTGGCTTGAGGGTTTGTGTGCAACTGCCCATCCCTGATTACGCTTGTGCATTTGGATACCAGATTAAAGACCCCTTTTAGATTTGGTTGTCAGCCTGCAGCCCCCTCCCAGTCTCTCTTTTCTAGAAAAATCTGTTATTGTGGTAAAACAAAGACACCACAGCAAAGAAGCTAAGCAGAACAACGTCTCACTAGGAAATGGAAACAAGAGCTTTAACTTACTTTGTTCATAACTACGATGAAAGGTAGCTTTGTCTTGTACAGGATACTGGGTGGGGAGACACAAAATAAAAGTTTAACATTAATTTAAAACTCACTGGAATAGAAAGCAAGTTAAGCATAAGGCAGACAAGACTTGTGCAAAACTGAATACCATTGATATAATTATCAAAAGATAATTATTTTCCTCTGCACCAATCAGCATGTTATTTTCACTCAGGTCCTGCTTACAATCGTTGAACAAAATGTGCCTCCCCAACATGTAAGCACACATCTGTGAGACAGAAAATCTCTGACACACCCAGTTGATTTTGGTTACCATTTTCTATGACTCTCAGATCCCAGTTTTTAATTTCCTTTGCATTTGACTCAGACCTCAGGTTCTGAGAGATTATGAACTGAGCAATGAATTCAAGTAACACAGACCATCTATAAAGAAAAACTGCCTTGACACAAGAGCTCACACATTCATTTCACTGTATATGTGCTGTCACCTTTTGCTCAAATTGATGTCAGAAAATGCAGCATGCAATGACATGTTTTGCACACTATTACAGTGATACAGCTCCTGACCTTGGTACAAGGATTGCGAGGGTTTTTGAAAACCTTTTACCAACATTTACCATTAATTATGAAAGCTCTAGACATGCTGATCATTCCATAGATATTCAGTCCCTGATTTAACATTAAAGAAAACAGATAAAATCATGTATGAGAAAGAATACAATGAATCAAGAACTCCTTGCTATGCTGAACTCAAAACAAATCTTGAAGAATCTCTTAAAGTATCAATATTAAAAAACAGAATAACAAACTATGTGTTTACAAGAAGGAGCTTAAACTAGACTATCTTGCTACATCTTAGATAAATAGGTTTATAAGCAATAGGCAGTGTTACATCTATTGTAACCAGCATTCATCACACCAAGGTCTCATGGATTATTGAATGCTTTCAGTGGGAGTTTTGAGCCAATGACCTCCAAATGTCCATTGGCACCTAAATTATTCTGCTTTTTCAATGAGAAAATCACTAAGAGAATAACCAAGCCAGTAGATTAAGTGGATATGAGACATCCAAGTGCAAAACTAACCACACCCTGGGCTGCATCAAAAGCAGAACGGGCAGCAGGGTGAAGAAAGTGATTCTCCCTTTTTTCTCTGTTCTCATCCCACCTGGAGCACTGCATCCAGCTCTGGAAACCATGGTACGAGAAAGATGTGGACCTGTAAAGTGGGCCCACAAGAGGCCATGTAAACCATCAGAGGATTGGAAGCACTCTCCTATGGAGACAGGCCAGAGAGTTGGGACTGTTCAGCCTGGAGAAGGTTTCACGGAAGCTTTATTGCAGCTTTTCAGTATACAAAGAGGTTTATAAGAAAAATGGAAAGTGACTTTCTACCAAGGCTTGTTCAGGACAGGACACGGGATAATGGTTTTAAGCTGAAAGGGACATGGTGACAAAGTTTTTCATTATGACAGTGGAGAGATATTGGAGCGCACTGCACCGGGAAGCTGTGGTTGCCCCATCCCTGGAAGTGTTCAAGGCCAGGGTGCATGGGGCTTGGAGCACCCTGGCCTAGCAGAAGGTGTCCCTGCCCACAGAATAGAGCATGGACTAGACAGCCTTTAAAGGTCCCTCTAAACCCTAACCATTCCATGATTCCCCTCCAAAATAACTATCAAAGAGACACAGCAATTGAACTTTTCTTACCTGCAGGCATACAGCATGTTGGACATAAAAGTGATAGGGTTAGTACTGCGAGAGGTGTCCATCACATAGACAACAACCGAAGGAAAAGAGGAAGCCTGGGAACACAAAGTAAAAGACAGTTTAATTAGAAGCTCACTGCTCAACAGCAGGGTCATTCACACAACTTCACTGTCCAGTCATGTCAAAAGAACTTACCAAGGCCTCAGTTATGATGGTTCCTGATGCTGACCAAGTAAATACCTCAATTTGCCCTGGCGTGTCAATAATAACATACCTGGTAAGAAGTTACCCCCAAACAACAATAAAGGAAAATTAGTTAAGCACGGAGTCCTGCTCTGACTAGATTATAACCAGCATACAATGGCAAATTACATGATTATTCTGTAAGAGATGAGAAAAGCTTCTCCCAAACACTAATGACATTTATGGGTATGCCTGAAAATCTCCTGTGTGAATTTTGTAACTAAGAAGCATGTACTCTTATGAGGTGAAGGCATCAATTTGACAGACAGTTAGTAGTGCAAAATCTTCAGAAAAATAATTAATTGCTGCCTAGCTGAACTGCCTATTGAGTGTGTGAGAGAAAATGATAGTCTAATGGAAGACAAGAAAACCAGAACTGTAATAAGCAGTCTTTTTTTCCGATGTATCCAAAGAAAATCTAGTTTATCCATTCTATGCCCTTTTCCACATAAAATTTATACCAAGGCTGAAAAAACCAACTAGAAAACATTCAGAGCAGCTTTCTAGAATTTCACGATTTTCCCACAATGATCCCAGAAAAGCACAACTCAGTAGAATGTACTCACTTGGATGCATTTTGTCTTTTTTCAATAAACTTCATCACCTGATTGAAAAGGCAGAAGTATATTTTGTATTTAGGCTCACAACAGGAAACCTTCATCTTCATTTCATAGCACAAAATACATTAACTTGCACAGCTGCGGGTGTATAACAAACGGTTAAAGTCTTTATGCTTTTCAGAGTGTGAAAATGCCCTACTAAGGAGAGGTGAAAAGTGCTCAGACCCTGCTTAGGTCAAAGACAACTTTGATTTTGTGTGTGTTCTAGTACCTGGCTAAAGAAATTAGTACCTGGCTTAAGGCAGTTATTCCCTGCCTTTTCACCAAAAGATTGTCTCAATATCTGACACCAATCCCCACCCCAGAGCTGATTATGTTATTATATATTTAGTATTATGATTTAGGAGGGCTGTCAATTATCAAATAACCCCGGGAAAATTTAACGGGTTTCCAGACATGAGCTTCCCTCCTTCAAAACCAGAGCATTCACATGAAAGATTTTATAGTAAACATGGTGCAACAACAGTCCTATACAAAGACTGAAGAATGTTCCGTACATGTTGCTTAATTTTATTTTCAAAAAAGCTGAAAACCTGAAATCTCTCATATGAAAGCTAATGTGCTCTGACAGCACTGTAAAATACATGGTTCTGTATGGAGAATAACTCCCCAGAAATATTAGAAGGCTATCCAAACACAGTGCCCTCTGAGACTCGACACACACAAAACCCCCAGTCTCCCAGCACAGCATCATAGGAACAGCACACAGGAACAACCTTGTACCTGGTCAAATCTTGTAGCAAAGAGATTGAGAGAGGTCACTATTCCGCCATTTGGGCCCAGCCCATATCTGATGCTTAATTTAGGAAAGCAGATGATTATGCAGACCCCAGAGGTCGTCTGTCAACTCTGACAACAGATGCACACTGGATATCTTGAGATCAAGAGACAATAGCCCTAATACATGATCATGTCTTCTAAGTCCTTCAGCAAATACTCTCTTACCCAAACACGTGCGACTGACAGAAGGAAGAGGGGCTATGTGGCTTTTCCTTGCCATTTTTGCTTTAACTGGACAAGAACCAGCATTGACTCATAACATACGGTCTTCTCTGTCACTGCTCTCAATATCCAAACACGAGGCCAGACATCCTCCTTAGGCCCTTACTAACAAGACACGGAAACTCCTGTAAGGGCTAACAGATGCAGTGAAGCAAATAATGCACTTACAATATTAATTTGAAAGTTATATTTAGGATGTTTTGCTGGTGACCCCAAATCAAACAACAGCTAAAATGAAGAATCCTATCCCCCACAACCTTTATTATTGTCTAAAATATTAAGAGTCATACTTGCAAGCCAAAACCAAAGACTGTGTATCGCCTCCATCTGCACACGCCATTACACACGAGACCAAGGACCTCCGCAGCCTTGTGGAAGCGCAGCACTTTAGTGTGATGTTACTGCACTACAGTCGCCAACACCGTGAGCAAGAGCAAACACTCCGATATCTCTGAGATTCAGAGAGATAACAGCGCTTTGATTATGGTCAAATGGAAAAATTGTTTCCTCCATCTACTACAGGCAAGTAGGAATTTCCATATTTGTTTATGACAAATAAAATTAGACTTGTTAAAACATAGCAAAAAGGCTGCTGGCTTCAAAAAAAAAAAAAAAAAGACAGAAGATACAAGTTCTTTGAAAGAACAACTGAAGAAGAAAGAAAACAATCTACATGGGCAGAGTCCCTACTACTTGTAAAAACTTACTGTTAGGCAGAATCATTTTCAGCACAGGAGAAAATTACCTAAGAAGTATCAAATCTTGTAGAACACACATTCCTAATATCACATGCAAGAAATACACAGTCAAAGCCTCTTTATCTTCATGCAACACTCTGCATTACTACAATCCCCCCCACCTCGTGCCTTTTCATCACAGTGTGCACGTGACAGATTATTTTCAAAAACTTCAGATTTCAGACATCATTATTTAGACAAAAAAAGGATACTGTTTCATGACTTCTTTGTACTTCACAGTGTCCCTGATATCTAGGGGAGAAAAACATATAAGCAGTTTTCCAACCCCCAACTGGTCACCATCAGGTAACAAAGCATACCTACCTATCTGCATTACTAGAGATCCAGCACTGGAACGGATACTCCAATCATTCCTCTGACATCAGCGAAACAACTTGTGTACCCACACTGACTGTCTTATCCTTTGGAGAGGCTGGCTGGTATACTTCACAGAGTGTAAGAGACAGGACTGCCACAAAACTAGGGATTGCTAGGCTCTTTGGACTAGCTAAACATAAGATCTGTTCTATTGCTAAAATAATTTCTCTAAATTTCGTGTCTTTTAAAGTGCTTTAAAGCTCTCTGTTGGTAGCATATGTGGATGTAGGGAACCAGATCAAATCTGCTAATACTTTCATCACTGACCAAAAAAAAGCCTTCAGAACCCAACCACCTCCAATCACACTAGATGATATAAAAAATGTACAAACGCATTGGAAGAATGGCTTTGGTTCTAAAAGTACCCATACTAACAACTGTTTGGAGAAAAGAGCTATAATTTTTTTAAAAAGTCTCCAAGTCCTTCTTGCATTAGAACTTGGACTCTCTTAAGGGGATACAAGCAGCCCAGCTGAACACCTCACTTATCTGCTTCCGTGGAACATATGAAAAGCACTTTCCCCGAACCCGTTCTGCGTCTATTTATGGGCCTACGTACCTGCTCTCTCCCGGCGGACTCCAGGCCGCTCCTCGGGCCCGGGCCCACCCGTCCCGCAGGGCGCACCACTCACCGATGTTGGCGGGGAAAGGCAGATTGTGCACGGCAGGGTCCAGGTTGATCATGTACGGAGGGCAGCGCTGCCCATGCAGGTGGGCGGCCAGACGCTGCGGAGACACGGGGAGGCGTCGGGCCCCGCTGGGCACGGGGGTAAGCCCCGGGGGCAGCCGGCGACTACCCGCGGCCCCTCGCGACTCCTGCGGCCTCCCGAAGCCGCGGCACCCCTCACCTGCACGAAGGTGGTTTTTCCGGAACCGGCCATGCCGAGAACTAGGACACACACAGGGGCCACAGGGGCCGCCACCGCAGCTGCCGCCGCCATCTTCCCAGAGCCCACTTGTCCTTCCGGGGCGGGGGGCGGCCGTGGCCCGGATGTGACGTGCACGGACCCGGTTGTGGCCCCGTTGCCGCCCGGGACGCACCGCGGGCCCGCGCGGCCTCCTGGCGCTGCACTGCCTGGCGCGGCCCCAGGCGGGCGACAAAAGCGCAGCGGGGTTCGAGGTGGCCGCGCCGCCAGGGCCGGCCGGAAGCGGCGGG
>VWPU01013508.1:0-74714 GCA_013398955.1 Callaeas wilsoni
CAGCGCCGCGCTCCCGCTGCCGGAGCAGCCGCTCCGCCGCCGGCCCCGCGCTCCGCCGGCATGATCTCCTGAGGGGCCGAGCCCGCGCCGCTGCCCCGGTGAGTGCCGCCACGGGCCGGCGCTGCCCGGCCCCGCGCTCGGACTTGGCGGAGTTTCGGGCTCTGGCCGGCGCTGCCCTTCGCGGGGGACGCGGCCCTTCGGGTGCCCCCCGCGCATCCCTCTTTCGCATCGCTTCTTCGCATCCCTCCCTCGCATTCCTCCCTCGCAGCGCGGTGGCTCCGTATTGGCATTCCGGGAGGGAAAAGTGTCCCTCGGCAGCGGGCGGACGCTGCCCGGCCCTCTGGAAGGCTCGGCCGAGCATTTGCGGGGGATGCTCCCATGGGGAAGGGACTCTGGAACAGTGACCCTCGGGCTGGGGCTGCCGCTGCGGGGCCGGCCGGAGCTGCCGGGCTGAATGTTAACAGCGGGCGTGGGGGGGTGCTGCGCAGAGGGGCTCCGGCACCTGCGAGCAGCAGGTGAAAACGGGAACAAATCGGGCTGAATCAGGGAAAAGCGGCGGGAGCCGCGGGGGATGCGGCGGGGATTGTGGGCCAACAGGTGCAGCGGCTGCTTTGGTGCCGCGGGGGTTTCCTCCACCCTCCTCCGCCCCGGGCGGGTCCCGCGGAGCCGCTGCTGGGGCCGGTGCCGCGGGCGGGTCCCGGCAGCCGCGCCGGACCCGCGGGGCTGAGCGGTGGGAGCCCTGCGGGGCTGAGCGGTGGGAGCCCTGCGGGATGCGGACGCGGAGGTGCGAGGTGCTGCTTACAGGTGAGACTGAAGCTCCAGTGCTTCCTGCGTGGATCGGTGTTTTGCCCCTGTTGGGAAAAATGTCTCCGGTAGCTCAAACTTTCAAAGAAAAGTAAGGGATTTTCAGTGAGAGGCTCCTTTCCCCGGGTGTTGCAGAATTTCGCAGGGATGTTGGTTGTTGACGATGCATTTTGTTTTCTGGTGGTCTTCTTAGGGAGTAGCTAATGTAGAAGATGCCTTTTGGTCTGCAGTTTTAAGAATATTTGTTGAAGTGTCTTTGCTTTGGCATTTGTGATTTTCAGGTATAGAATGTAATAGAAATAAAAAGTCTAGTATAAATATATATCAGACTATGAAAGGGTGTAAAGCCCATGGAGCTAAGTGCTTCCTGTTAAGCCAACTTTTAAAACAGCTTCTCCCTGGGCAGTAATTCACATTTTTCAAAGGGAGAAAGGATGGGTGAAATTGAATTGTTCAAATTAAGTCAAAATGAATTGCTTAATATTCAGAGGAGTTGATAAATGAACCATTAAATCAACACTTGCATAGCATTTCATTGAAAAGAAAAATGAACAACTCTCCATTGTGTGCTGGGCAGAATAGGTCAGCCAGTGACGTTGCTACATCAGTGTGCTGAACTGAGTCCTCCTCCTGCTAACAGATGTGTTTGCTCGGTGACATTCCACAGGCATGGGAACGAGCTCGTGTGCCCTGTGTGGTGAGGATTAGCATCTGCTGTAAATGATCGTAATCGTCCCAGCCTCGTCTCGAAGGAGAGGAATCTTGGTTAGGTTTCATTTGGCATAAATTAACATAATTTTATTGACTCCTCATGTTGATGTATGTCTGTTGAGAATGCACTCCTGTATTTCAAGTTATGTTTTTGTTTTGTTCCTCCTCTAAGGAAGAGCTGTATTTTTGAATGCCAATTTGAGGAAGAAATTATACTGATAAATGGAAAAATAAGGGTCTTTATTTTGAAACAAGGCTGACAAGATTCCTTGTAGTAAAAGCTGTTTTCAGAGCATCACCTCTCAGCAATACAGAGCGAGAGCCTTGCTTCCAAACCCTTTGATTAGCATAGGTACAACTGTTGCAATAATCTTCTTACCACGGAAAAATTACCTTTGTCTTTGCCCCTTGAAGTCCTTGAAATTCTTGTGTTGGAATGCACTGAGGATGTTGACTGTATCCTTATTGTGCCTTCTGGAAACTTCCAACACTTTGAAGAGTCATGGATAGTATGCCCCGATGTTTTTCAGTTGCACCTCTTTGCTTTGCAGGTAGCTTAGAATAGCTAATTTTTCTTAAAGCTTTTAAAACTGAAGAAGTGACAGCTCTTTTTGGTTTGTGCATGTAAACTGAGTATTACAAAGGGGAAATTATCGAGGTGGGATTTTTTTGTAGGTTTTTTTTTTTTTTAATGCTCAGAGAAACATTATCCAGGCTCCAGCTGAAGGTGGGATTTTAAATTGACTTAGGACTTGAGAAAGCTCCCTGCCTCCAGGTCATTTGGCCAAGAGAGAGAGCTGGTGTGCAGCCCTTCAGACGGGCAGGGGCATTTATTCAGGTGTTTAGGATTAAGTAGAAGTGTGTTCCGTAATGTGGTCTGTTGCTGTTTATTTGGGGTGATGTGTATGGACCCAACACTCCTGCACAGATCCTTTGGGTGATGGGTTATTAGGAGGGTGTAACAGGAGTTTCTTGAAGGTGTGGGGAGGTTTTGTGAAGAAGCAGATGGACAAGTAGGTGTGTTTTCCTCACGGGAGAGGAGGGTCTGGATCTGGAAATGCCTTGAGATGGTGCCTGATGGTGGTGTGCATTTTTCAGATGCTTTGCTGCTCTTAAAGGCCAGGGTAGCTGCAGGTATTTTTGTGTACCAGCAATGTCTGGTTTAGAGTAGTTTTCATTTGCTTCTAATCATCCTCAGGAATAAAAGAAGTAAAAAAAGTTTTTCTGAAAACCTATTGTGCCATGTAAGGTTATCCTGCTGTTTCTGTTTCCTTGCTTACTATTTTTCTCTGAAATCATAATGCATTTCTTTAGTTCTTTTGATAAAGACTTTAACTCAAGCTTCCTGGAAAATGGTCACTCTATGCTGAGAGACTGCTGGCATCTTATTGACTTATTTTGGGAATACTGGAGAAAAATACACAAGATTCACTTTCATTGATTAAATCCTCCAGGGCAATCTTCTAACACTGCAGTTCTCTAGGTGAAAAATTAACTTTCTTCATTGTCTGCTCCTGCTTTTATTTCATTTGGTGCGAATCCCAGGCTCTGTTACCAGTTTACATCAAGTCCCTTAGGTGTGCTTGGAGTGGAAAGTATCTCAGAGTACAAGCTCACACACGCTGCCACTTTCGGAGTCCGTTTGTCTCTGGCCACCACCAGATGCCTCGATTCTGTTGGCCCCACAACAGTCACAGAGGATCTGCACCAGCCCACAGTTCCTTCACCTGTGAAATGTTTCCTGAGTGATTGTAAGAAAAATAATTAACAGCTACCTTGATTCTTTTCCAGAGGTTTGGGCAAGATAGCACTTTAGGTGCAGCTTAATGACAAACTTTGATTTATGAGGTAACCGAAAATGTTTGTATTGTTGGATGTGGAGTGAAAGCATAGGAGCTTTCTGCATTTCATCTGCAGCTTTTCCAGCACAGCGTACAGCTAACAGCTTGTCTCTCATTGATTTTAGTAACAGATTTCTGCTGAATATGCCTGGAGTAGTTTGAAAACATACTAACTTTTTGGGGGGCAGTAGGTTACTAAACACCATAAAGAACTTTGCATTGTCTGCTTAGATAACCTTGAAAAATCTTAGGTTTTAGCTACTCTTTACGTTCTCCCCCGCCTGGGTTTAAGATGGATCCTATGGGAGGGCTGCTGTTTTTTTCATTTTGGAGAGAAATGTTTAAAAGAAACAAAAGTGTGCTTTCCCCCACCCATTCATCAAGGGCTGGTATGACTCCTGTATCTGTGTGTTTTCCCTGTGAATTCTTTGCCTTTTTCCTCTCTACCTCCATCAGCTGCTCTTGGTAACAAGTCACGTCAGGTGAGCTGTATCTGACTTGTTTGGAAACGGTTCAAAAGGAGCCCATTGACATTACCAGGCAATGGGTCACGCTTGAAATCTTGCCATTCTGGTGCTAAGCCTTTTCTTTTTTCTTTTCTTCACCCGCACCGTGATTTCTGACATATTTTTAGCTGCTGTTCTGTTGAATTTGGATAGAGCTAGGGAAAAGGGATGTGGTATTGGGTTGTTTTTCTTTTTTCGTCTTTGAGGAATAGGGGATTTAATTTTTCACTAAAGATGGAGCCCTGGGGTGATTATCTGTTCCTCTGCTTAGCAGGGAAGGATAGTGGTTCCTCATGGAGGTGAAAACTTTGTAAAAGCTCAGGATTGCCACTCAGTTTAACCCTAGAATCTGATATTGGAGCTCTGTTATTTTTTGATTTAATGATGCTTTTAAGATTGTTGTGCTGCACAGAAAGCTCCCTGAATCTAATGCATTGCAAAGTGGTAAGCTGGTAGTGTTGGGTTATGGTAATATACCTGTTATTTCTCCTCTTAGTCCCAAGGGCACCGTAGGGTTTGTCAGGGTGAGTGCTGGAGAATTACCGTGAATGCAGAAGAGCAGTGCTGGGGCCACATCTGGAGCTGTGCTGGCCACTGCTGGGATGAGCCAAGATTTGCTGTGGTCGCCCCAGCAGATGAAGTGCTGCTGTAGGGGCTTCACCTGTTCCTTGTGAGAAGCCAGGTGTGCAGTTAGACAGTCTCATCTCTTCTTGGGCAGCGTGGCAGCAAGGGGGAACCATTTAATTGGAAAGCTTCCTGCCTTCTCCAGGGGTTTCCCTGGTTGGTCAGCAGCTGAGGTTCTGCTTCCCCCAGGTCAGCAGGTGCTTTCACCAGGAGCCCAGCTGTGGTGTCAGCAGCCCCAGCCTGGCTCAGTTCACACCTCTGTGGGACAGGAGGGACAAGAGGCTGAGCACAGCTCTCTTCCTGTTTCGTACTTGTTTCTGCTGTTAGCCTGAGAAATGAAGTTTGTTCCTGGGTAATCCTGACACGACTGAAGAACCTCTTGCGGCAGGCGGCTCTGTCACTCTCTGTAGTGCTTGGATTGCTCAGCAGAGGGAGAAGAGACCATAACGCTGAAGGCACCCAGAAACAGCCAGAGCCACATTTCTCTGACAGATAGCGAGGAGAAGAGTCCCAAAGCCTCCCTCCTTGCTTTATTGTTTTTTTTTTTTCTTTTCCCTTCTTGTTTTGAGGCTCAGAGCTAAGCTGTGATTTTTCACCTCTTGATCAAAAGTAGCTGCCTCAATGTGTAGGTTAATGCACTATTTCAGATGGCAGAGTGGGTGACTGTGAGAGAAAAGATGAGCCCAAATCCAAGAAGCAGCATGCTTGAAAAATCTCATACATCCAAGCATTTCCTAAATATTCAGGGGCTTTCCTAAATATTTATGAAGAAATGTTTGAGTTGACCTTTAGTGACTGAAGCTTTACAACACATCCAGAGATAAACAAAACAAAACCAAACCCTTTGAATTAGTTGCAATTCAAGCAGCAAGTAAAGCCCGTGACTCATCCATCTCCAGGTCAGATTTTTAACTGTCGTAAATCAGTGCAGCTCCATTACTTTCCTAGGCACTGTGCCAGTGCTACCATTGGCTGGAGGGCTGGCCTGCTGTTTTTTGGGGGGGATGAAGTTTGAGCAGAAGATTGAGAGATTGTGACAAAGTTATGGAGTTTTGTTTGGTAGGGTTTTGTTTTGGTGTTTCCATTTGGGTTTTTTTTTGTTTGTTTGGGTTTTTTGTTGGTTTGTTTGTTTTGGTTTGGGTTTTTTTGTTTGTTTGGTTTTTTGGTGGGTTTGTTTTGGTTTGGGGTTTTTTTCGTTTGTTGGTTTTTTGTGGGTTTGTTTGTTTTGGTTTGAGTTTTTTTGTTTGTTTGGGTTTTTTGTGGGGTTGTTTGTTTTGGTTTGGGTTTTTTTTGTTTTGTTTTGGTTTTTTTTTGTTTCCTGAGTATGGGAAAGGTATTTGTTCAAAGAACACAATCTCTGCTTAGGCTAATAGACAGCGTTGCTCAGTAGAGATTTGCTCCCCTGTATCACACTGTGAGGAAATCCAGGAGAATTAGACATTTGTTTTTTGTTAGAGATGTCGGTTTAATGTGATAAGAAAACAGCTGTTAAAATGCTGCCAGATAAAAGCGGGATGCTAAGCATGAAATGGAAAAAACCAATGGGAAGTTCCTGCAATTTGACTGAACAAGTCGGTGTTGTGGAGACCTGGCTCGTTCCTTGTCGAGGGTGATGTGGTCAGCTTTGGGGCTGTGCTCTTCAGAGCAGACAGCATTAGTGCTCTTACAGTGCTTCAATCAATGAGGTGCCATTCACTGCGGGGTTTTGGAGGTGGAGCAGATTAAGCTGTTGGCCCTGGGAGAGGCAGCTGAAGTGGAGCAGGCTCCAAACTTTCCCCTGCACGATCAAAGGCACAGCCCAATTGCACTTGGCACTTCCTAAATAAATGTGTTCTCTTAAAGCACGAGCCAAGAGTCCACAGAGGGTGGTGATAAGGGTCTCAACTCCCTTTTACACAGGGAAATGTGTCTAACAGGCGACTGTGGAATGTGCTGTTAGGAAAGCAGAAGGAGCATTGTTGAGAGGTGCCGGTCACGCAGGGAGGACAAGTCGGTGAAGTGTTGTGGTGAATGAATTAATTAGGGGGCTACAGAGCCTAGGGGGGAGGTTTGGTGGGCTGGTAACAGGGAGTGAGAACCCCTTTTTCTGTGAAAATGACTTCTGCCTTTAAATTCCTAAAATTCCTGAAAGGCGGTTCTGTCTACAGTTGACAGACACCCTTTGTATCCCCTAAAAAAAAGTATCCTGACCTGTCCCACCTTTCTCCTCTTCCTGTAATTAAAAACCTATGCCATCCCTGCCCCCTTCCCTGTATCCCTTTAAAAAGCCCCTCAGTCTCTTGTCTTCTTTGTATCTGGTCCCCTTCAAGGGAGCTTCTACAATAAACCCTTAAAACAGCGACCGAAGGGCCACCTCTGCTCATCTGTTTCTGGTCACACCTGGGCTATCTACAAGCCCCAGGCACGCTGGGCTCCGTGCCCTCCACCGCATGGGCTGGGAGGCTGGCTAGCGAGGCACCGAGGTGCCCCGAGGCGTTCTCCCTTTGTGTTGGACATCCTGAACCAAGCTGCGGCCCGACCAGAGTGCCGGCGTATTAATATAGTGAAGGCTTTCCCATCCTCTGCCCTGGAATTCAAACCAAGGCCAGCCTTCAAGGTTCTTAGCTCCCCTCCAGACCCCTTAGGAAGGGTCTGTGTTCCATCCCCGTCGTTGAGCAGGCTCTGTCCCCGAATGCAGCCAGGCTGTGCCAGGCACTACCTGCGTGGGCTTCTTGTGCTCTGCTCCGGGCAGGCAGAGGGGTGACCAGATGGAGCTGATGCTGTTCAGCAGCCCAAGAAACACCTCTCTGCTCAGGAGGGCTTGTCTCTGCTGGGTAATGAGCTCTGCTTCGCTCGGGACTGAGTTGCTGCTGTAGGGATCAGAGAGGAGCATGAGTGGGGATGCAGCACTGGGCACTCCCACAGCCTCTTCTCTACACAGCAAACAGCTCGTTAACTGGGAGCCTCTCTGAGCTGTTGGGCTGCTGCTGGCCTGGCTTCCTGGGGAAGAATCTTCTGCACTTTGTCTTGCTCCAGTAACTTCTTGAAGTCTTTCAAAAGCGTGCATTGCAGCAATTCTCAACTTTTACTCTGACTTTTAGGCTTTTGCAAGTGTGACATCTGATCGTGGAGCTTCAGCTGAAGAGAGAGTAGTTCATGTACAAAATGCGTAGCCGTGGCTTACGGTATCAGAGCCTTTGCGTGACTTAGAAAATAACCTGCCAATGTCTCTGTTTGTATTTGAAGTACAAAATCGTTTATACACAAAGGACAGACTTTTTTTTGGGTGTCAGCATGGGCAGCCTCACTCCTCTTGCAACTTATTTTATGGCTATACATGGGATGTAAGTGGATTTTCTGCCTTGTGCTATCTGTCTGAAGGAGGATAAAATTCACTCCTGTTACTGTCATGCTCAGGTAAAACAGTAACCCTGAATTTTAGCAGTTTTACCTTACCAAGTTCACTAATACTGCAACTTAAAAATTTTATTTTTTTAATATACATGTCTTCTCAAAGAAGCGAATCCAAAATAAACTTTAAAGCAAGAATTTACCTTGCTTAACTTAACTGACTACTTTTTTTTGCATGAGACCCCAGAAGAATCATAACCCTCACACGGAACAGGTCAGTTTTCTGCTTACATGTTGCTCCTGAAGAGCTGAATTATTTTGCAGTTTTTTCCCAGAGCTCGCACTAGTGGCTTGCAGGAAATCATTAGCTGTATTACTGTTTCAGTATGGACACTGGGAAATCCACTTTTATCTATTCCTGCTTACCAGCGTGCTGCCAAAGGCTCGCATTGCATGTATGGAAACATGATTAATTTTGAGGGGGGGTAATGGTGGAACTGCAGTGCTTTGATAAGTTGATTATTTTATGCCCTGCCAGAAATGGATACTTAAAAGGAGATATTAGATCTGAATGAGATATTCAAGAGCCAGTTACTGGTTTGAGCTGGCTAACAGGGAATAGACCAATCCTGCTGCCACTGGTGTCATACTGAGAGCGATGTCAGGCATGCAGTAATTAATAACCTACAGATGATGGTTTTTGAAAGAGTGAATAAAAGATTTTATGTATTGGTTGAATTGTCTGAGAAATAAATCTGCTACGTATTTTTCTTTTTCCCTCCCCGTTTTCTTCGTTCCCCTTCTTTCTGTCTGACTTCAGTGCATCTTTACCTGCTGAGCAACAGGTACTTTTAAATTCCTCTGCCCATGCTGGTGGATCTGACAGATGTGGCCATTATGCAGGCTGATGTTATATACCATTGCACTTTTGATTTCACTACTTGAAAATAATCTTAAAGGTGGGTATTTTATTGGTTTAGGGAAAAAGCACCTACATGCTGATTCCTGAGTGTTACAGTAATGAAGTTTTCTGGAAACAGGTATTTCCTGAAAGAGCTTTGTGAAGGCAGAGGTGAATGATTTTAAGTATCATGTTTAACAGTCATCGTATTACTGACATGGAGGATATTATAGTTATTATAGTTGAGTCAGAAATTGAAAAATGGTGCACTTAAACTTCTCCATTGTTCTTATTTTCAACAGCACTGTTATGAACTGCCTTCACTGAAAGGTTGAAGTGGGATAGTGCCTGTGAGGCTGAGCTGGTATTTGTGGGAATAGTTGAATCTTTTGAAAAATGATACAAAGCATGGAAACTTTTAAACAGCAGAAGTGTTTCTTACCTGATTTTGTGAATTAATAGTTTCTATGTAGGAACTTCTTCAGCATCAGAATGTCCAGCAAGCCAGGATTTTCATCATTCTGCTCTATTTTTGGTTCATAGAGAAGAAGAGGCATTAAGAGCTATGGGGAGATTCAAGAACTAGGTCAGAACTGATTTCTGCAAATTCGACATCCTGGGCAGTTGGTGGTTACTCATGAACATGGTGTGAAAAGCTGTGGTGGGGGTGGAAATTATGCCTTTAGGGACAGGCTTAAGAGATGAATGTGTTGCTGATGTAACAGAGCAGCTGCCTCGTGTGGCTGGCTCCATCCTTTCCTATTGTTTTTCCAGGAGCAGAAGATTTGATTTTCAGGTGGGAAGAGGCTGTTTTATCATTAAAGACACAAAACCACTTGGTCTTCATGTGCTTCTTGTGCTAAGCAAGAGTGTTCTTACAGGGATCAAAATACTTCTTTTTCGGCCCTTCTATTTTCCTTCACTTATGGGAAGCTTCTGACCTGCTTGAATTTGGCTTTTCATCTAGTTTGGACCTGAATCTTTGGCCTAAAACAGCATAAGTTGTCTAATGGATTCAGGGTGCTCCAACCCAACCTGAGCATATTATCTGGTATTTTAGATATTCAGTGCTGTGCTTAGTACTCCCTGTGTATATTCTTTATGCACAGAAGTTGCTTTTTCCCTCAGCTTGTGAAGGAAAAAAAACCAGAATGTGCAGCTTTTCAGATGAAAGTAGAAAAGACAGTGTTCAGCTAGCTAGAACCTGTCCTTTGTGGGATAGGAGATGGCTCTGGAGGGTGTTTTTCCTTTTCTAACTTATGAAGCAATTTGAGTCTAATCTACTCCATAATTTCAAGCCTTGTATGATATTTCCCATTTGTTACCCTAATAAGACCAAAGGTAAAATTTTATAGCACGTTGTGAGCTGAATGGTCAATGTCTTATTAAATATCTTTGCTTCCAGGGCAGATGGAAATAAGAGAAGTCTCTTGCAGATGGCAGACCTATTAATACAATTTATCTAAACACGCTCTGCCTTATCCTACTAACACTTCACAGGAAAGTAGAAATTGTGCTTTCTGTGTGTTCTGCCTCACAAGGAAATAAGAGCAGTGCAGGTGGTCAGACAAGGCTCACGTAGCCCAGCACCCTGCGTGTGGTAGGGATCAGACCTGGGTGGGTTGGCTCCGCTTCAAGCTGTAGAGTCCCGAGGTATTCCTGCTTCTGATACATTCTTAGCAAAGTGAAGCTTTTCACTGCTCAGGAGTAATTTTGGTCTTCTGAGCCATCACAGCTGTGTGTCTTCATATGTTTTCTTTTAAAGATGAAATAAGCAGAAATAGATGCCTTTTTAAAATGCAGCTAAATCATGAGTTTCTGACATAATATTTTGTATTTCAGCCTTGATACCTTTCCCTAGAAGTTCCAAAATTATTTGCTTATTATTTTTGGGTTGCCTCTGAGCTGATGTTTCCAGAAAGCTGTCTTTAGTGACTACATCTCTTTTCTGCATTAGAACAGCTAATTCAGAGCCTGTCAGTCTGTGTGGACAGTAATACTCCTTTATTTCAGTGCAATATTTTGCATTTATTAACATTTAATTTATGCTGTCATTTTGCTGTCCAATCACAGTGTCTTCATACTATGCTGCAGCTTTCACGTCAGTTGTAATTTTGCCTATTCCTAATTGTTCTGTCTTCTCAGTGTAGTTTGGCATTTCATTGCCTCCCTGCCCCCTTCTCAGACCAGTAAAGGATATTTGGACCAGTACAGATCTCAGCACAGATGCTGAGGTGATGTGTTAACAGCATCTCATTGCTGTGACAAATGATTTATTATTTCCTTTACTTCCTTTTTTTTTTTTTCCAGTTGATGATCTATAAGATGCCCGTGCTTTCTATCCCACCCTAGCCTACCTTTTTTAAGGTTCTTCTAGAGATTCCTTGAGACTCTTTGCTGTAGGGTTTAGGAGAAGCCCTATGTACTGCATCAGCCACCTGCATGTCCCTGCAGACCGTGTCCCCTTATTCCACGTACTTGTTAACTCCTTCAGGGAATTCCAACAGATTTGTTGGGCATGACTGCTGTCTGCAAAATACCTGACTCTTTTCAGGTATATAATGCACCCACTTGTTCAATTCTTTATTATATTTTCTGTCAACTCTTCTTGTATTGAAGTTAAACTCAGTGGTCTGTATCTCTGAACATTTGGCTTTTTAATGAAATGTTCAACTGTGGGAAGACAAAGAAGTGGAGTATGTTTCGCATGATGTTTTTTGGGTATTGTGTTTTTTGGGGGTTTTTGTCGCACTCTGAACTGTAATGTTAACGTTTGTTCAGAGTTGTGGGGTCAGAATCAGAAATCGTGGAAATGAGGCATGGGCATCACTGACACATCACCATGGCGTTATCACTTTACACTGCATGACACTGCCAGATTTTACCATGAAAATTTTCAAAGCGGCGCCCCGGGGTTTACAAGATCGACTTTATCAATGGTAATAAGCTTTAATCTATTTATTGCAAGGAATAAATCAAACACTAGAACTAATGTTGACTGAAACCAAATGTTGTATTACAGTTTTAAGCCTTTCTTGTATATACAATTATCAAGACATAGGGCTGTCTGCATGCCCACAAAAGGAACTTTAATTTCACATTTTAAAGGTTCCAGAAATAAATTTACAAGTTGGGAAGATACTTTTGTTTTACTCTCTACGTCTGTGTTCATTGCTCTACAAAACCCTAACAGAATGCCATTACTGCAGGGTTCTGACACCAGCATTTGTCACCAGCTTTGTATTGCGACTCTGTTTTATAGAAAATTTAACGTTAGAAGCTTATCTATATTCTCAGCAGGAGAATCTGAAATATATATATGGAGTCATGTAATGAGAAGCAGTGGGAGGAAGCTACAGCCTTTGTAAATACCCACCTCAGGAAGGGCTGGCATTCCAGAATCCTTTTCGTTTTGCACTCTTGGGTCTCTCCTGAAGCACCAGGTCGTGGTGGGTACCTGTGACCTTGTGTGCCAGGGCGAGGAGAGCTGTCAGTCCTCTCCACTGTGGCAGCAGAACGCATTTACTCACTAAATTGTCATCTTGTTCACCAAAGGTTAGGGAAGGTCTTGTCTGTGAGTTACAGGGCTGTCAAGCGTAGATCAGCACGGTCTCTAAATTTTCTCTCATCAAGAATTGTCTCTCTGGTCCACTGTGGTGACCTTGCACTTAAAAGGGCCATTTGTTGTAGAGGAATGTACTGTCCTCTCAGTAATGAAACCTGGGCTACCTGTTTTGTGAGGCTCGCGTAACAGCCTCAAACTCTTGTGATAAAATTGAAACAGCCAGTCAGTGGAGGACCTGGACATAAAATTAAATGATAATTCCACTTAATTTTTTTGTTCTCCCTTCCATTCTATCTGGGATTTGCTGCGCTTCACTTGCAGTTAAAAGCAAAAAAGTTTTTGTTGTTCATGGAGCAGCTGCGCTCTCAGTCCTGAGCCATCTTAGGGTGGTGGCACCTGAAAGAAATAAAATTTCCACAGTTCCAGTCATTTGGTCCCAAGAAGGCAGAGCCCTGAGTGCAACAGTAGCTTGTTGTGTTCTTTGGCATTGATCCTGGTGGCAGGAGTTGTTTACCAGTGCAAACTCTCTGCTTTCTGCCCTTGTGCTGTGTCCCCAAAACTGAGGGGGTGGCTCTGGCCACTCCTTGCTGTGCCAGGCTGCTCTTAGTGCAGCTCCAGCAGCCCACTGGCGTTGCTCCTCATGTCTTCCAGTACCTGAAATTCAGGTCTAGGTTTACTCCAAATAGGTGGCTGCTCCGTGGGGCATCTTTCCAATCACATATGCTTTCATCTGGTGACAGTGAAAAATCATTTCTTTTTTCTTCCACACGCTGCTATCATTGAGTTGCTTGAACAAAATCATGTTTGCACTCCTGTTTTCTTTCAGCACCTTAGAGGGAGTCATGGGTTTGCTTTAAGAGGACTCCCAAAGACAGAGAGATGGTAATAAAATTAACAGAGGCAATTGTGGATCACAAGAAGTTCAGCTGAGCTCAAGATACAGATGAACCTGCAAGTGTCAGTGCATTATTTATGCCTCCAGCCAGCCAGTGTTGGTCTGCTCCATTTAATTTCAGAGCTGACTTCTCATCCTAATGCTGTCCTTTATGATCCCCCATACATGTGACCACTGGTTTAATTGTCCCTTTGTACAGAGAGTGGAAGTACTGTGAGCAGGTGGGAATAAGGCCTGAAGTGTGACTTGAGAGAGGTGAGTTTAGAAGCACGTTTCAGAGAAACAGGAGAAGGCAGCTCACCTGCTTCTGAGAAGGTCTAGAGCTGCGTGGAAGCTGAGAGGAGAATTCCTGTTGCTTCATTCGTGGGGGTGAGCAGGGTCGCCTGTGCAGACAGTTCATGGTGCTCACGCCTTGCTGGTGCTGCAGTGACTTGGAAGGGTGACAGGTCCCAGAAACATCAGCATCTCTGTGTGAAGAAACCCCCCAGCCTTCCTTCCTCGGACTTGTGATGTCTTACGGAAAAATTTAAATGCTTCGTGGGGAGAGACCAGTGAACTAATTTTCACCACTGCAATGCTTTGATTTGCCACTTTAAAGCATGCAGGGCTAATGGCCATGTGGGTGTGAGCACTCCTTCCAGGCTGCCCTGCCCAGCTCTTGCCAGGGCTGGGCAGTGTCCTGGCAGCTGCCTTGGCATGAGGTGTATGGGATGTAAGCTGCTTTTTAAAGGTGCTGCATGAATATTCGCTGTGTGCCAGGTGCTGGAAGGTGCCTTCGATCACATCTGATCTCGCTGGGTTTCATTGCTCTTGTATAAATAAAAAATCGTTGCTTCAGGTTTTTGACACAGCAGGGCTGATATTGGCAGTGGTACCTTGTTAAAATGAAGGAGTGTCTGTCTCATTACAGATATTGTGAGCCCAGCCTGCATTTTCTGCTTTCTGACAACATACTGCACCAGATAAACGTCCAGTGAGAGTTATGTGCGAGTTCAGAACTTTAATAGTTTCTCAAGAACTGAAAGTGTTTGTTAGTTGGGGAGAGGTGAGAACTTGATATCTGGTTTCTTTTTAATTGTACAATTATATGAGTTGTTTCAAAGGACAGACATGCCAAGGAATTATGAAATCTGATTGATGACTGTGTTTTACAATGTGATTTGCATAGATTTTCTCGTTAAAACAAGTTCTCTGGTTTTGTTTGCATGCATCCCGTCAGCATGAAATTTGCTTTGTTCATGTTTATGGCAAATATGAATCTTTGTCTGTATTATTTTTAGAGGCTGAAAGATCAAGTATATCAATACAGTGTGCTGGAGATAGTAAATGTATAATTTATGCTTGTGGATGGTTCAGGGTATCAAATACTTTCCTAACAGCATTGCCCTCTTCAAAAATGAGACTAAACTCTTGAGACAGTTGTCACTATAGTTAAGTAAGAATTAAAAGCAGTATTAGGTGTCCAGAGCCCTCTAGCACTTACTGAAAGAGGATGGCCAATAGCTGCAGACACATCCAAGTTCAGATATCTAATTTGGGAGCCTGAAGGCCACAGACAGTCACCAGAGCTGCCACGGGGTGATTCAAAGCTCTGAATTTAGAGTCTGATTCTCCTCTTGACTATGTGAGGAATTGAGTTTCTTGACCTAATGTTTAAATTAGCTACCTAGATTGAATTGATTCTCCACCTCTCCTCTCTGCTTGCCTTTTGCCATTTCCTGATTCCTTTCTCTTGTTTTTAATTTTTTCTTTTTGAAAATTACTTAGTTAGTGATAATGGATATGGGTAGTGGATTCAAGTGATGGAAGATACACCTAAGGAAACTGAGAATAGAAGCACTTTCCTCTTTATTGAAAAATTGCATGTTGTTTCCATTTTGAGCCTTCTTAGGTCTGGCTTTGACTTTCAGACACTGAAACTCTGCTAGATGAGGGAGCCCCATAGCAGGAGGTGTACTTTCCATGTGCAGGAATTAACTAGCTGTAATTACGTTCCTTCTTCACCTTTTCAGTCATAAATTAAATATCCTTAATTTCTTTTTTTTTTTCCCCAGGCATTTCATTCTGATTAATAATCAAGTATGATAATATTATTAAGCTGTTCCAGCCTCAGTGTATTTTTATAAGCATTGTGCCAGTGCTCTGCACTAGTGGTGTATCTAGAAAATGTGGGAGAGACGGGGGAAGCTTTTGGTGTGGGGACACTGCAGAAGTCCCTGTGCTGTTATGGTTTGAGAGGGGTTGGGGGTCAGTGGACGTCCAGTGTTGACTGCATTGAAGAGAAGTCCCCAGTGCAGTGGGGTCAGTGATTGCAGGAAGCCCCAAAGGGGAAAACAGAGCACTTGCCACAGGGAAAGCAGCTGGAGGGAAGGAGGAAGGGTATCACAGTAGTTTCCTCTTACTTTTTGTCTTTTTTATCTTGCCGGTGGCATTGAGGCACTTCCCAGAGAGAAGAAAGAAATGGATAAAGATACGGGTTGGTTTCTCTTTTTTTACAGGCTTTTTTTGTCCTTCCACAAAAGCCAGAATTGTTTTTGCTGTGTGTAACTAAGGTTTAGTAATGCTGTTGTCTCTGGCTTGCCAGCTGGAGGGAAGCAGAAGGGAGTAGCTCCTCTGCCCCAGCCTACCTTTGCAGCCTGGGCTCTTTTCCCAGGGCAGGAACACATTTCTGGTTATCCCGTTCTCAACAGCGGCTGAGCTCTTCTTCTGTTTGCAAAGACAAGAGTTCCTTTTCTGTCACACTCATTTATTTTGAGTAGAGATAGCGAAATCCCAATCTTCTTTTGTGTTTCCATCGGACTGGATGACAGAGCCGTCATGTTCAGGGGAAGGAGGCTCAGATAAAGCAGCTCTGGGTTCCTGTGCCTGAATTCCCCCTTCACAGGGCTCTGTCCTCTGTGGTGGAGACAAAAGTGTGTAAGGAGGCAAAATCAAGATTCCTGAGCAGGCTGCAAACTGAGCAAGCCATTTCTCAGCTTCCTGCCTTGTTTTTTTTCCCCCTCCCCAAAGGGTACAAAGGTGTGGAACGAGCCATGTGAAGACTGATTTGCATTTCCATTAAAACCAGATAAAAACTTGAGTGAAATTTAACATGCGGCTTTTTAGCAAAGCTGAGAGGATAACGGTATTGCCATTAGAATCACAGAAAATAAAGGTCAGCACACCAGAAATATTGAGATGTCAAATCAATGAAAGTTATGCAGAAGATGACCGGTCCATCCTCTGTTTCGCTTTCTGTTTGCGTCCTGGCTCATGCAATTTTCAAGAGTTTATTTCAGCTATTTGTATGGGTTTGAATTTTTTTGTTGCTTTTGAAACTGATTTAGGCTAGAAATACCGTGCATTCCTTTCAATAAGTTTTTGCTAAGCATGCCTGGTGTTTAGTGAATAATAATGATCAATAACAGAAAATTAAATCCAAGAGTTGTCTGTTTCTTTGTCTAATTAACCCTGAGAATTATCTCCCTGTGTTACAGCCCTCTCAAGCAGGATGAGTGAGGTGCACAGGTAGCTTTAGTAATAACACGGTACAAGCAGCTTAGAACATGTTTTGGTGGCTCTTTAGTATTTTGGATCAGTAATACTTTTTTGGCAGCATCGAACGTGGGGAATGCATAATCTTTCTGAGCAGCCAATTAAAATAATGACTTGGATGGCAAGTTCCTCTCCTTTTTCCTCCTGTGTACGGCTGTACCCTTCCCATCAAAGAAGTTGTGTCTTAATTGGCAATCCCCCTGCATCTGCTCACTCCGTCACCCCCTGCAGAGAGGCACAGTGCTTAATTAAAAGGGAGTTTGTGTTTGTTTATCTCTGGAATTTCACTTGTGCTTTTGTAGAGGTTTCAAAGGCAGATGCGTTTATAGAGACCTTGCTAAGTAATTAATCCTGTAATATTATTACTTTATAAAAAGTTGGGGAAAAAAAAAAGGCTGAGTTCAGAGGAGATGAGAAGCCTCAGAGTTGCCAAACTTAGTATGGATGTTGGAAAGGGACCCACCAGAGGAGCCAGTTCTCCTATGAGGGTGATGTAACCCCCATGAAATGCAGTGGTTTTGCTGCACCGTTCCTCCAGTGTGCGTTTCCTTGTGAAGGAGTGGCTGTTTCTGGAAGTGACAATGTAGATCTGGCATCAGAGAAACTTTAGTTTGTGGCTACTCCAATGAGTTTTATGTAGGGGAATGTTTTCTAATAATGAAAAATACTGAAATCAACAACTCATTTCTTTTAAGCCTATAGTTTTATAAGTCTGTTTCAGGCCCTTTGGAGTTATGTCTCATCTTTAACTCTAAATTACTTGCAGAAGACTGCATACTTTTGTCATCAAGGTTTTTGTTAAAATCACTGCTGAAGTGCAGTGGGAGCCCCTGAGACGAATGTGAAATTCTTCACTTGGCTTCAGATACCAGTGGTCTGGAAAATACTGCTTTTCATTTTAAGAGAAAATGAGTTGAATGAGGTTCTTGGGAGCAGCATTTTCCCAATGCCATGGCTTTTTTGCTACCTCATATCCTTGCTCTTGTTCTGCCCAAAGGAAGGCACATTGCCAGGGATCCACTGGCTGGACTTTGGGAACTGCTTAGAGAGCACAGTCATCCTGCCAGGCTCTTGCTAGGATTGGATTGACCTTGAGCTGGGAAAGCTGCTCTGTACCCACCTCTTGCCCATCTCTTCTCAGGCCAGGTTCTGCTGAGGGGTTCAGCTTCTGCCATGGCAGACGTTCTACGGCTTCAGCCCCCCGTGAAGCTGAGGGGTGTTAGTCTTTCACACCACTTGGATTTAGAAGATGCTTAAAATCAGATGATAAAATGTCTATTCATTCTGAATTGGGTTTCTTCCCCCCGTTTTTCTTCCCCCTGCCAGTTGCTTGTTTGCCAAGGCTGAAATAAAGGCCGTGATGGCACAGCTGTGACTGGTAGCAGTGGCACATCCATATTTCACAGACTCCTAAGGGACAGTGTTGGAGTTTATCTTGCATGAAGCAGTGCTGACGTCTCATGATTGGAACCGTGCTACATAGGGGGCAAGGAGTAGTCGTGCCTAACTCTGACTGCTCTGGCATGGTTGGAAATGTGTGCAAAGTTGGAAATGTCACTTGAATAGAAAGCTGCTGAGTATTTGGGATTGACTCAGTGATGTCCTTTCACATTGACTTGCAGGGCGCTTGGCACAAAGCTGTGGTTTAGTCCCTTCTAGACTTTGGCAGTGATGGACCACAAGCACAGCACGCTCAAGGGGACAACAACAAAAAGAAATAGTGAAATTGAATGTATGCTGGTGGTATGGGCCAGAAATAAAGCTGCTGGATAGATCAGTGAGAGTTTTAGTACTTACTCTACCTCCACTGGTTCATTGAATACAATGAATCTAAGCAAAAAAGGTCGCTCTCCTGCTTCCCCTTAAGTTCAGAGTGATCTTGCTAAAGTGGTCCTATATTGAGCTCTCTGGTGTGTGGTAGGAGCAGGGATTGGAGCATGAAGTAGAAAGTATTTAGATATGATGTATTGTAAGCTGTGTTTCTGCTCCCCTGAGCCAGAGAATTTAACTGCATGTCTAATGTAGTTAGTGCAGAGGCAAATCAGTCCCTTGCTGTGCTCACTTGGCTGGGGGAGGAGGAAGTCAGAAATCAGAACATGAATTGCCTGAAATTTTGGTGGTATTTTTGGTTTTGTTTTTTATTTGTTTGATTCCTGGGATTTGGGGGGAGAGGGTGTAAAGAGAAGCTCTTCGGGAGTGGAAGTGCTATAAAAGGAATAGGAAACCATTGAACAAATGGATTTTCTGTTTGCTTTATGCACTCTGCTTTTCAGTTCCATTAGGACACATTAGACTCATGAAGGTGACCAGCGAAATTGTCTTGACAAAGATTTCTGCAAGGAGATAAAAATAAATAAGTTAGCAAAGAGCGACTGGAAAGACCCTACCAATTGCCAGTTCTTCAACCTCCTTACTTAATTTTCTTGTGAGCTAATATGATAGGAGGAGGAGGAGGAACACACCTTCATCAGAATGCCGCACAGGAGAACAGGGTTGCTATTAAAAGCCCAATAATGACTTGTATCGGTTTATGCAGATTTGCTCTGCTGGGTTACTCTGTGCCTGGCACTTGGCAAAGCACAGATAACATTTAAATCAGGCAGTAAGTGTAATTAAGTACTACCCTTCAGCACATCTCTCCTTTTAAGACATTTTTATACACCGTGATTTAGAATATGACAATTGGGTGAGATTAAAGCAGCAAATTGTGCCTATAAAACAAGCCCTGAGAATAGCAAGGGACTGTAAAATTTTATAAAGGGGAATACAGCACATGCCTCCAATCTGATAAAACTTTTGTGAGCTGGGAGATTAACTGTGAAATACAAATAAGATGATACAGTATGCATAGCATTCAGATAGTAAATTACTTGTTATTGTAACAACTTATTCCTTCTACCCAGAAGATTTCTACTTAACTTTTGTGGAAAATCTCACCGTGTGACTGACTCATTAACTGCTGGAGGTGTGGAGAGCAGGTAGGAAGGCAGACAGCAGCGATGTCCCTGTAGGGAAAGCAGTGGCGTAAATGTAGCGCGGAAGATCATCTGTGCTGAAACACATGCAGTCAAGCTTGTGATTGGTTTCTTCCCCAGCTTCAGTGGAGTTGTATTTGCAAAGTGAAAAAAAAAAAATCCTCACCTTATTTCAAATCCTTAATAAGACCCATTGGAAGGTTTTCTTGGGGAACAAAAATGTTGCTTTATGTGAGAAGTCTAAAATGTTGTTTTCTCTGGGGCTTGACTGTGTTTGGCTGATTTGGTTCTGCTGCACTTTGAGTGCATCTGAGCATCTTCATCAGCTTCACTTGGCACACCTGAAAGAAACAGCTCTGAGCCTTTTAGAAAGTTCTTACTTAATTTGTAACTCTCAAACCTTGTGGCCCACAAGTCACCTCGGCACATCACACCGAGGCTGTCACTGATAGCTGGTGAAAGGCAGTGACTCCCGTGGTGTCACTGCTCCCAGAGGCTTCTGCTATTCATCAGCTGTTGTGTTATGGCATTGCCCTTCACAGTCTTATTGATCTCACATATTCTCCCTTTCTTTTCTGTTCACACTAATCCTCCCTCATTCAGTCTTGCAATGCTTTTCTTAGATTTTTTTAATTGATTTCCTAATTGCCCTTAATTGATAACTTCATTGTCCTTTATTAAGAGCCACACAGCCTGAAGATACTCAGTTTAAATGTCTGGTGAAGGCATGCAGAACCCAAAAGCCTGCTCGTTCCTTCCCAACTGTATGAGCTGTACAGAGAAATTGTGTTGCATTGAGCCCATTGTATGTCAGTCACGTTAAAGGGAAGATTGTGCATGTGGGACAGGGAGAAGGATGACGGCTGGATTTCTTACTAATACTCTCTGACCACCTTTGCTCTGCATAAAAGAACCCAAACAACTTCATGACACTTAGTTTTAATGATGTATTATGTAAGGAAATGGTAAAACTGGAAGGAGAGGTTTGAATTATTCTGGAGGAGAGTATTACATTTCAGTAATAGGACAGTTGGGTTTTAAAGGCTGAGCATCACGGCATTATGAACAAAATATAAGGCCCAGCCATGGAAAAATAGCAGAGTAAGGAAGGAAATGGAGAAGAAATAAGTGGGAGTCTCTGATGAAAATGCAGCTGCATGGGCAGCCAAGCATTTTGGGGGCACATGTCATGCTCAGCCCTTGTTTTGATAGGGGAGATGTCTGTATGTGTATGCTGCTTTTATGCTTGGCTTCCTTTTGACTTCTGGATTTATTATTCAGTGCCATCGTTATGTTTGAGATTGTTTTGATTTTGTTAGGGAGATGTCAATACTTCTGAATCAACATTAAAAACATTTTGGTATATAGAAATGCTGACCTTTTCTTCTTGCATGGTTTGAAAAGTCAGTTCAAAATGGCAAAGTTTTGTACAGAATGGAAATTCCCTTTTCTGTGTGAAGCAGGTACAGCCAAAACAGGTGCTCTTGTCCCACCACTGGTCCCATCTTTCATCCTATCTTGTTTTCCTGGGGAGGACAGGAATTTGCTCTCCATATCCGTTGCTGCTGGATGTCCAGGAAGGTCCTGAGTGGGTTCACTGCTGCGGCTCCCGCTGCAGTTCCCTCAAATCACGCCATCAGCGTCTTGCTGAATTAAACCAGAACGGTTAAAACATTTCAAAACATCTGTAGGAAGTCATTAGCATAGAAAAGACTTTTGCAAATGGAAGTCCCAAATGTTCTAGGCGGTGTTCTGACAAGCTGTCAGCGAGCGGCGCGTCTCCGCCGATCCCGGTGGGAAGGCAGCTGCCTCTCGCACCCCTGCGCCACGGCTGCGGCAGGCAGAGCCCCCGTGGGCTCCAGGCTGGGTCTCATCCACACTGCACCTGATCCATCTTGGGCTCCTAATCTGCCCAGTGGCCAACTTCACAGCTCGTTGAATTGATGCTCGGGGGAAGTTTTTCCCCATGAGATGACACTGATACCCACTGATACCCATTTTTGCCCATCCCAATGTCCACACATCTTTGCTTTTTGCTTGGTATGAACCCACAGTCTTGCATTAGATGTGTTCTAATGGAAGCTTTTGGTGATAATAAACTGGTCTTTGAGACTTTGCCCCTACTGTTCATATGCTGGTTGATGCCTATGGTCTGTACCAGAGAATTACCCAGCCCATAGCGAACTTCAGGGACCTGGACCTCTAATCTGAGGCTTACCTGCACTGACTTGTTTTACTGAGACCAAAATAGTTTAGTGTTTGTTTTTTTTTCTCTGTTTTTACCCAGGTTTTGCTGATACCCCTTGTTACTTAATCTACCTTTCAGAAGCATCAGCTTAAATTTTTTGTGTAAGAGCTTGTAGGGAGTAAGCAGAGAAACTAGTGGAATATTTGTTCTCTTTGGAATAGGAAGGGCTTCATCTCAAAATTTGATCTATAAGCTGTATTTGACTTATCTTAATACTAAAGTATACAGATTTGTTTTCTTGTTTGAATTGGCTTATAATTGGTCTATTGGGATGGCCGTGCTTGTTGATTAAAAACCCAAAAAAAGCAAAATAATGTATTTTCTTCTAAAGTAGTGCTTATCATTTTTTAAGTTTACATTTAAAGCTCCTGAGAGTGAACAAAATGGGCAGAGTTTAAATAAAGTGAATTTCTCTGCTTTAACTTTGGGGAAAATGTGCTGTGGTAGGAATGCCAGTATTCCACCTCAGGTGGGGATTTGTATGTCCAACCCTGTTAACATTAATGGGAGTTAAGCAAGCAAATCTGCTGCTCATAGATGGGGAAAATGGAGCTATTAATTGAAACTGCTGCTCAGCAATGCAAATGGTTATTTTCAGCTTTCCTGAGCAAGCATGTGAGCACTTCTGTGTTTGGGAATACTTTTCGATACTACTCGGCTGTGTTGCTGCTCTGGTTGTGACTCCTGCTTGGGCTGAAGTGTTAAATTAAATGCATTTGGGGTGTCCTGGGTCAGCTGGGCCGTATGAGGAGATACCACGTTACTTATCCTGTGCTGCATCAAAGGAGCTCCTGACTTGTGAGTGATGAACTGCCTGAAACTGCACAGTGCTGATGTGTGGGACTGCACCCCAAATAACTTCTCCTGCTGCCCTGAAGCCATCCCCCCTCAAAGTATTTCATGGCTTCTTGAAGCAGTTGTGTTGCTTGAGGAAAGACTAGGGAGGTAATGTCCGAAAAGGCCAGTGTCAAATTGTCTGGCATGGTCATTCCTTTACATACAACAGTGATTTGTCAGGGACTCTTGCTTAATTAAAGACTTAATTAACTTAGATCAAGCATAACTATTGTATTATTTTAAAAATTTAAGAGGATTAAGACTAAAAATACCGATGGCTCAGGTGTTCTTTGGCTGAAAAGCCAACAGCTAATGTGATTTGTCGTTGTGAGCTGCTCTTGTCTCATACAAATTATTTTTGGTCTTTCATTCTCTGTAACACTGTAGGTTTTGGCAGGTTTTTGTCCTTTGAGATGCTTCTGCATTAAATAATGTATTCCATTAAAACTTGAATAGTTTGTGCAGCTTGGTTAATAGTTGATTTGTGGATTAGGTAAATAGGTACAGGAAGTATACACGAGGCATGGTGTACTTGGTGTGTATATATATATATATACATCATGGTGTATATATAAGTCAGAACTTAAGGAAAAAGTTACTCTGTTTTGAGATTTATGCTTGAAAGCTTCTACATTAAACCTTTGTGCCCCTCCTCAGCCCAGAAAAAATATTTCATATTTGTGGGTTGTTTTTTTTTTTTTTTTTTTTAAAAGTATCATGTGATAGTGGAGATGAAGTTTTTTCTGAGTAATTCCCTTTACTGTCTGCATTTCAGTGATAAAACCTCTATTCAGTGCTAGGTCACGAGTCCCTTGAAGTCACCAATAAATCATTTCTCTTAAATATCTGTTTTATTACTTAGCACTTGTGCTAAGACTGAATTCTGTAATCATATAAAAACATGTTATGTGTTTCTGGGAAGAACAGTGGCAACAAAATGTGCTGCTGCATCTTCTCTTCAGGGCTCAGTGATGCTGTGAGGAATTGGATTCAGAGGAAGGAAAGGAAGCACAGACAAATATGGTATTTGCATCTTTAATAGTCTGCTTTTCTTTCTTATTAAATAAGAGAAGTCAAATGTTAGTTGAGGTATTATGATATTATCGTATATTACCTGCCTACTGCTGCAAATGTAAAGTGATGTTGTTGCTCTGTAATCTCTTTTGAAGAAGCTGTGTTTGGAAATATGGGTCATTAAAAGCCCAGAAAGTAATCCAACAACCCAGACAAGTGTTTTGGCACACTTGGGTTGCCTGGATTTTATTAATACTAGTTGTTACCTACCATATGAAAACAAAATTATTTTTCCCTTGGAATCTCTGATGAGCAAATCATGGACTAACTTGGAAGTGCTGGGTTAATGGTTGGACTCGATCATCTTAAGAGTCTTTTGCCACATAAAGGATTCTTTATCTGTTTCAAATGAGGCCCTCTTTAAATGGCTTTCCTGTAGGATTGAAGGCAAACAGCAGTAGGTCTGGAGAAGCATCTGGCCCATTATCTCACGTGCTGTTGTTCTGAAAAAAGATCCCTGTTGCGTGCAAGCTGAGCGTCAGCATCTCCTACCTTTTTACATTTGAACACGTTTATGCAGTCATGTCTGGGCAACGAGACTTGGGTGGAAAGGAGAAGAAATAAATGTATATCTCATCTCAGAGAAGCCTTGGAACGTGAGAGGATGGAAGAGGCATTAGGTGTATTGGGAGAAACAAAATGCGGTGGAAACTAATTTTGGAGAACATCAGTGCCATCAAACCCAAAAAAAGAAATTCCTTCTTGTGCTGTGTGCTTGCTCCACAGGCTGTGCCTCTCTGAGGAGGCATCTGGCAGAGTGAGCGTTGTCTGGGTGTCTGTGTGGGTCTTCCTGCGCTGCCGAGAGCGAGCCACTAGCATAGGGCCAATATTGAAAGCCTCAGCAATATGGATGGCTTAGATGGATTTCCTGCCTGGAGAAGTCTGAGAGGAGAGTGCAGCAGGTTATCTGTTTTGTCTTCAAGTCATACTTATTTCCTGTATGGAAGTGTATTTCATAATCTTCAGCTGAAATGTGAAGTAAAACTGCACCTACAGTTGGTTCAAAATAAATGGTTATTTATTATCATCATCACTGCACTAGGGCTGAGTGGTCAGCATTTCTGGGAAGTAACATTTGGTTAAAAAAACCCTCTCCTTGAATGTTTTGAAGACTAAGATTCAGACTAGCAAAAACCTTAGTGTGTCTGTACTTAATGCCAAATCAAGCAGACCAAACTATTTCTTCTTCTCTTTATCAGTGAACTTGTATCTGTGTTGCTATAAATTAAACGAGTCGTTCTTGTGTAATCGTTGGTGCACACAGGGAGCAGCTGTTCTTCCTCCTCATCCTAATCACTTTACACATTTGATGGTGGTTCTTTCATGCTTTCCTGGGCTTCTCTTTTCTACACTGCTTGTTTGGTTATTTGTTTCATTTAACATGAGTATTCCATTTAGCATCTTGGTGTGTTTGGGATGCCTTCTACTGTGCTTTCCCTGGTTTGACCCTCTCTGTTTAATGAGTAGTACATGAAACTGAACACTGTGTGCAACCCAAAGTTGCTTCAGTGCTTAGGCGATGTTTTGACATGAAACATGGCTTAGATGACTCTTATGTAGTGTTTGTGGTAGTAGCACTTCAAAAAAATGTGTGATCCTAAGCACTGCTAAGAATTTGAGCTGTAGTAGACCAAAGACACAGTATTGCACATCCTCCAGGCAGGAGAGGGTGTCCAGAAACTTAAATCACAGGCGGGAGGTTGGGTATATCTTTTAAATCCAAGTACCCCTATATTTTCCACAATACAGACCAGCAAAACTCACCGGGCAATTCTGCTGTTGGGTTTATAATTTCTGCTTGAGACAGGACACGGTGTTCTAAAACGCATCCACCCTCTGCTTAAACCAGTGCCATGAGGAAACGTTTCCAAAAGGAGCATTTAAAAGAAAAAAGGAGGAGGAAGACATCTCATCCTTGCAGTTATTCAGTGCCCGTCTGTACCCTGTGGGGTGGCTCGGGACAACTGGCAGTGTGTTAGCAACTACACCGATCATAAACTGAAGGGAAATGGACGTTTTTGAGCCAAGAGAGCAGAAATGCAAGTATGTTTATTTTCGGAGGGATCATAATGCCAACTGGCAGAGCAAACTTGGCTAGGTGAAGGGTCTGGTGCTGCTGCAATAAAACACAAGGATACTGAATTTAGCAAAGGAGCAACAGGAATTAGCACTGGTATTGTTGCTGGGGAGTACAGATGCAGTCTGGCATTTTATCAGCATAATCTTAGTTTCAACTTCATGAATAAAATTTAATATAGGGAGCTTCAAATAGCTGATGCTAGATTTATTTCCAGAGTGCAGGTATATTTAATTTCAGTAAGTACATTGTGCTCCTCCTCATTGTTTGTGTAATTTGAATATTAACTGTTGTTTATCCATCAGATTTTGATCTTTCAGAGAATTTCTCTGGCATAAATTATGTTGTGCTCCTCCTCATCATTTGTGTAATTTGAATATTAACTGTTGTTTATCCATCAGATTTTGATCTTTCAGAGAATTTCTCTGGCATAAATTATGTGTTATAACATTTTCCTCCTGTGTAAGACTCTCCTCAGATAAAAACATGGATTAGTTTTTGAACTCTTGGTGGAATGTCTGGATACGTCAGATGGGCAGAATTTGTGCAGCAGCTCATTTATCGAAGACTGGAGTTGTATTGTAAAACTTTATTCTTATATTTTGTCAATAATTTGGACTCGACTGTGGTTAATGAAGGTGTGCACAGTGACAAGTAAAGACTGGGTGGTGACACGCTTGCAGTGCTCTGTGCCATCCAGGTGGATGGGCACGGCGGGACCCGCTGCCGGTGGGGAATTGGCCGTCTCTGGAGTTGGAGGGTGTTTCTGTGCAGGCTGGGTTAGGAGTGTGCGTCTGGGATTAGCTGGAAGGCAGCTCCAGTCACGACGCACCTGGCACAAGCTTAAAAACTTGGCTCCAAGCTGCTGCTTAAATCTGTTTCCAAATTCACAGTGGTTCTGCAAAGCTCTAAATCCCGCTGATTTCCCTGGGTGTGTTCCTCTGCAAAATTTTGAGTGAGCTTGCTCCCCGAGTCAGTGGAGCTGAGCAGATTGCATGAGGATGAGACACCTGGCTGGATCTCCTCCAGAGCAAGAGGGCTGAATCCTGGCAAAGTTTCCCATGTCTTCACTGGGGAAGTGTCGAGTTCTCAGGGAGTTTGCTGCAGTTCTGTCCCATCATTAAAAAGGATAGTTTGATATAGAGGAAATCTCACACACTGGAATCCCAAACTGAACAACTGCACTGTCCTAAAGAAAGGAGAATTGCAGACCCTGAAGGCAGAGTGGTAATCTTTAGGAAGGATAATAAGCTTTTGTGTTAGCCATCATCAGCCCAGAGGGGAACAGTTTTTGCAGTTCACCTCCACTTCAGCCACTAGGCATCAGTGTATGGATTTAATTGTACTTCAGTTGATGAGAACATGAGGCAACTGAAGAGCCTGTAGGTACAGCTCACACATTTCAGGTTGAAAGAGCAAGTTTTGTAAAATTCCCACCTAGCTGTTCCTACCTGGCAAGTTCTGTAAAAAATATTTTTAGACTCTTAAAGACTTCACAGTCCTCTTCATATGTGAGAAAATGTCTTTATGCAGACCATTTTCCTAATGATGGCTACTCTATGGCACTCTGCTTTCAGTTCCAAAATGAACACGGCTCAAAAAATGCATTTTAACTGTATTTCATATTTTAAATTGATTATTGGTACCTTTGAGCATTCTGGAAAAAGACTTTCTCTATAGTGCAGATGGGGAAGAGAAGAAAAATACCTAATAATGAAACATTCCTGTGAACCCGGTGACAGTACAGTGGTGTCTGCCTTTGACCTCTTCTAACCCACATCCCTGTGCTTTTATTATCTTTCTTTTAGAATCTCCTCTTTTCTTCAGTAAAGCTCGTCACAGGTAGAGCTTTGGAGGAAATCTCTTTTGTAATGTGGATCTTCGGGCTGAGGGCTGGGAGGGAAGTGGTGTGGGATGTGTGCCATGGTGAAAGATCAGCACTGGGTTTGTACCATGCTTGCAGTCTTTAACCCTGTGAGTTACTGGGTTTCAGAACTCGGTGCATGTGGACGTCATCCTTGTATTTAACATCACAGCCCATGAGGGGTTGGAAATTCTGTGCTGGAAGGTCATTACTGATTATACTTATTTATGGTTGTATGGTGGAGCACTTTTCCCAGCGCAGTTACTGCTCTTTCTGTCATACTGGCATCCGTGACCAAGGTTTTTGTTTCCTTGTGCCAGGTCTTGTCCTGGGGCACACCGAGAGATGCTCGCTCTCTTTACAATGTCTGTGGGAGGAGCTGTGGAGAAGAGGCCTTGCCCAAAGCTGGTTATTGGGAATTCCATTGGGAATTCACTCCTGCTGGTAACTGTGGGGACACACAGAAAAACATCATGGCCAGAGAGCAAAGCCCCTTTGTGGAGTGAGTCACTGATTTCCCATGAGGTGTGTTGCATGCACAGCTGTTCTTTGGCCTGACAGCTCCACTGACAATGTACTGTGTTTTCAGCTTGGTGAAGGTGCAACTGCTGCGTCTCCCAGAGTCCCAGTCCCTGCTCAGAGATCAGTCCCAGGGAGGTCTGGTGCAGATGTAGGTCCCCGTGTAGATCCCAGCCCGAGGGGATCCCTCCTGCGCCCTGTGTTCCACCAAGGTCTTTTTGTTGCTGCTGCACTTTCATTCCCTGCCTTTTGGCACGCTTAAATCAAATTAAAGGTAAGAGCAGCGTTCCAGCAGACTTCTGGTTTAGGTCTGGTCCTTCATCATTTACAGTCTAAAATGCCCCGTAGGAAACTAATGCTTTCTGTAGACCGACTGCAGTCCCATTTGCTACACAGATAATAATAAACCGTGAGATTAGTGAAGGTTCTTTTCTGAATTAAAATATCACTTTGGGGAAAAGCTGTCTGTCTTCACTTGATGTTGTGCATAGTCAGTGTCTTTTCCAGCTTGGATTTCTGCCAGAGCTCTGGCTTAGGGCTTTCTCCTGACCCTTTACAGGTTCTTATTAGTGTTGCTTGGGTTGTGCATGAAGAAACTGCAGAGTGCTGTTTGAAGGGGGGTGGGATTAATAAATTGTAGTAAGAGAGAGTCCAGCAAAGGTTTGGTTTAATGGGACAGTATTGAGAAATGGCATAATTCTTGAATTGTGGATTGCTTTCTTTTAAATGTGGCTGTGGTAACTTGTTATGCTAAGAATTCCTCCATCCACCTTGTTTGTTTTTTTTTTTTTTTTACTTGTTATAGATACNAAAGGTTTGGTTTAATGGGACAGTATTGAGAAATGGCATAATTCTTGAATTGTGGATTGCTTTCTTTTAAATGTGGCTGTGGTAACTTGTTATGCTAAGAATTCGTCCCTCCATGTCATTTGTTTTTACTTGTTATAGATACTGAGCACAATTTTTGAACCTAGACCCAATTCAGTGTAACAGTTGCTTGGATGAGTATCTGGCATCTAAAATAAAAAGAAAAAAAACCAAAAATAACCAAACAAAAAAACCCCCCAAACCCCTCTTGTGCTGTTTGACTTGTAAACTGGCCTCGCCCCTCAGCTACTTCCCTGGATCTTTACCCTGGGGCAGTGCTGCAGTTTTGAAGCTAAGAGAACATTGAATGTTTTTTCCTTTCTGGAAGAGGTGTACCCATCCCTGACTGCACAGCCCGTGAATAATGCATGAAAGTTTATTTGCTTGTGTGTGGCAGAGATCTTCACTTTCAGCACTGGTCTTATCCTTTCTCTTGCATGTGGCCCTTTCTCCTCTCCTCTCTTTTTTGTGCACCTGAGCAGGACATGCATTCACTTGCCTTTGCCAATCAGGGAGACTTTTCAAGCTCAGTGTTCCACTCACTGTTGAGTTTGGCTTGATACACATTTTCTCATCTTAACCTGCTGTTGAGGGTGTTGAGCAGCACAAGGGGAGCAGATACTCCGTAACAGAGGAATGGGGGTGACTGAAGAGTATCTAACCAGTGAAAGTGGGGAAGGGCTGTGGCTACAGGCACTGCCTTCACAAGGGTCAGAGATCTGTTATTTTCTTTTTGGCCTCGTGACCCATGCACTTTGCAGGCACTGGTACATCTCTGAACGTCAGATTGATTGACTTCTTGGGGATCCACCTGCGTTCCAGCATATGGAACCAGCACCTTTTCTTTTAGGTGCCAGTCTTAGCTTCGGTGGGGATGAGGGGAGGCTGGGACTTCAGAGCCAAATGAGTTGGAGAAGCTCTTTTTTAGTATGTGCAGAATTAGTTTGATTGATCATATTTGACACCAGTCAGGGAAGAGAGAGATATTCAGGCTGAGAGAGCAAGAACACATTCCAAGTTGGTTTTCTCTTCTGTATTCTCTGAATATGATGAATATTTTCTCCCCTCAGCTGTCATAGTCTTATAATAAATGCTTTCCCTCCATTAAATTTTTAAAAATGAGATTCTCTCTGTAACAAAATCCACAGTTTAAAAATAACTTCTGCGATGTACTTTTATGGTGGCAATTTCAAAGCCTGTGGAGATGGTGCTGGAAGATGCTGCTAATCTAATAATGAAATGTGTATAGCACACATGGAGAAGAGAAGAGTAGCTGGAATCAGCTTATTTTTCTTTTCTTGTTTTCTTGCTTCTTCAGCTGTTTCTGATATCTTCCCCTTTTAATTGCAGGACAGAGCTGAGGAATGTAGAATTGTAGCTGTCAGGAAAAACTAGAAGAAAAGGTCTGTTTCCATAATCTTGTGGCTTCTTCTGTTTCAGAAGCCTGCTGGAATCACTGCATCCTCATTTCAGAAAAGAATAGCATAGTCTGCTTCATCTCTAACTGCTGTCAAGTGTTTAAGCTTTCCCCAGCCCTCACTCAGCACACGTTTTCAGCTCAGCTAGGGATGTTGTTACTAACTGATGAACAAACCTGAATACTGAACGTGGCAAATGATTGACATTTTTAAAGTTAATCATAGAAACTCTTCATCCAGCAGCTGCTGAGGCTGCTCTGGATGCTGATGCCCCATCTGATGCCAGCAGTGAAGAGCCTGTACAGTGTCAGCTCGAGATGAGTGGCTATAAAACAGCAAAAGAGAAGTTTGATTTTCATGACACTTTCATCATTTGTGTCGAGAAGACTTCCTTGCCTGGGAGACTAACAGAAGACACATTCCTGCTAATACCTGCACACTTAAAGTGCTGTAGTTTGAAAAATTCCTTTTGCACAAAGCTTAAAATACCACATTAGTAAAAAACTGTCCAACTAATGGAACAAATTGCATCAACTCTGGGGTTTTTTTTTCTTATTTTCTCATTTTGATGTATTTCTGTATTTCTAGAGAAAGAAATATGACAAATAACTGCTTTGGCACGGAGGGTGGGGGTTTGTGGGCAACTTGTAATATTTGGGATGAGCAAAAAAGCCATTGCTGCATTTAGAAATGCAGTTCATTTAAGGGGAGTTAAGCTCCTAACCCCCTTTATTTCTCTGGAAACACACTTGAATTTTTGAAGCCTTGCTCGATGCCTACAGTGCAGGCTCTGCTGTGGCTGTCACCGTTCTGTGCTCTGCTGACCACAGCACTGACACCTGGCCTCTGGTCCTGTTTTCTTGACCCAAATCTAGCACTTTACTTTTTGAATAATTCAACGTATCTACTAGATGTAGAAGTTGAATTTTCTCAGGCTTTCATCTGCAGGAATGGCAGAATTGAGTGGAGGAATCCAGACTTCTTTCACTCATCCTCAGTGTTTGTGGTGGGACAGCCCAGTCCCATGAAATAGCAAGTGAAATTTTTCTGTTCTTGAAAGCAGAATTTACGTTGGTTTTGTTGCTGAGACTTGGTATGATTTCCTTTGGCTGGATTACAAGTACTTTGCAGACTGCCCCAATTCTCCTTTTGTTTCTTTTGACTTTGAACTTCTCTTTTGCTTTCTAAGATCTTCCCTCAAATCCAGGATGTTTTCTGCTGGGTGAGGTCACTTAGCAGAGAGCCCTGTCAGCTCTCACCGTGCTGGGAGCAGATGCTACCTCAGGGACTCTGGGCTTAAGTCTTGTTTGCACACACTTCAGGTCTATTGACCCTGCAGCACACAAGTGTGAAGAGGAATTGAAAGGGTTACACACGTGCTTGACAATGTGGGTTTTTAGCAGGCACCAAAATGAGCTGCTTCGCTGAGATTAGGTGATGTTGGGACACAAACTCTTGCAGATCCCAAGACTTTCTAGGGTGGCTATTTCCCCCTTAATTGTCATTTTGATGGAAACTGCCCTGTTATGAGAAACAACTTCATTAGTGACCCTCTTCCAGTACAGTGTAATCCCTTCATCTGTATTAACTTTCATCTGTTGAGATGTTTGAGAAGTATTTTGCTGTAGTGACTGGAGTGGTACTAAGACAGGTGAAGTTCAAAGTGGTTTTACACCTTTCACAGAAGCTTACTGGGTGTGAGGGTTAAGGCTCATTACGGAAGCAAATGCATTTTTGACTGCCCCATTTTTACTTTTAAAAGTGTTCCTCTCAATAAAGTAGTGGGCTGTACATCTATTAATAACATCCTTACATGGAAACAAGTGCTCAGTTATGCCTCAGTCAGAGAGCACAGATGAGCTTTTTTGAGGTTTGCCTCCTCCTGTGAACTCTGTTTGACACAATCTGATTTAATTTGTAACAGCAAAGATTTTTCAGTGGTTAATTACAACAACTCTGGGGGCCAGCAACTTTGAGGTTGTTAATATATTCGATAGTATTTATGAGCTTAAATACCCAGAAGGAGCTCAAGTACAAATCCTGTGAACCCCCCAATGGAAAAAACCAATATGAAAACCATAAAGCGTTGCCTTTGCCTTCTAGAAGATGTTCCTTTTGCTATACTTCTACACATGTCCTGAACTATTTTTTATATTTAAAATTGATCACTTTAAGTAAAGTCCCCATGTGACAACAAAAACCAAAGAATGAATCCTAGACAGCAGGGTAAGAAATCTGAAGGATTAATACATATTTCTGAATTTCAAGCTTTATAATTCAACATTTGTAGGTTATTTGGAACTTTTTTCTGGCCAGACTGAGCATCTTTATTCAAGAACTGCTGTCAGAGTGGGATTTGCTGAGGACTTTCTATAATAGTGACACTATTTTATTTCTGCCCTGGTGTTCTGGGACCACATCTTGGTGTTCGAGGCCACATCTTCCAGGAATTTTATACATGAAGCAACAGAAAAGAACATTTATCTAACAGAGCCACAACTTCACTGTCAACTATAAAAGAAGAGCCAACAGATTCGAACTTAGATTAAAAGTCAGCTGCGAATAGAGGCAAATACTCCCGTAGGCACAGGGCATCTCTCTGAAGAGAAATTGTTGAAAATGCAAATGGCTGAGAGAGAGTTCAGTGTGATTGCTTTGTGTTTCACAAGCGCTGTGGTTTCGTATGCCCCAGGTCAGCTCTCAGGAGATTCACAGCCAAGATTTCTGGAAGACCTACGGCAGCTTTTCACATGCCATCTTCAAAATCCTCTCGTTTGCTTTGCAGGCAGAGTCACTCTTGTGAAGGGACCCCTTCAGGGGCCTGGATAAGAGATGCCAGTGTGGCCCCCTCGTGCAGCCTTACAGCACAGGGCAAATACTGGAGAAGAAAAGCAATTTTTTTTTTTAAATTATTTTTTTTTTCTCCCAGCTCAGAGCTGTCACATTAGCTCTTCCAGTTGTGAAGGCATCCTTGACAGGACATCACATCTTAATAATTCCAAGCATCATCTTCACCATAGCTCTTACAAGTAGGCAGGGGCTAATAATCAGTTTAGACTCCATTGGGAGGCCATCAGTTGGATGAGGAACAATTGACCTTTCAGGAAGAACTGTACAATTAGAGGCAAACTAGATAAAGTACAGAAGAGTAGAGTGAAATTGGAAAGTGTAATATTTGCATCAGATAAGAACAAGAGGATGCTGGGACTTCAGTTCTCCCCATCTTCAGGCAGAGAAAATGCATCTGAAATCTACTTTTCAGGAGGTGGGTTCACCAGAACTGTATGCTCAGAAGAGTGTGATAAAATTAATGACTGTCCTCCTTCAGTTTGATGATAAAACCGTGTGCCAGTGGAGGAGCCAGTCACACACACAGGACACTGTTAAACTCCCTCTTCTTCCTGGCTTAACTTGACCAAACAGTTTCCTCTGTCCCTGCTTCACATCCAAGGCAATCTAGAAGTTCACAGATGTTCACTGAAAATTGTTATTCAATTTTGTGCCTCCTATTTGCCTCTCATTTCTTGCTCAGGGCACAGCAAATGAGGATAGAGTTGAGGATGAGCGTAAGGAGATCAGAGTGAAAGCATGGGAAGCTGGAACTTTGAGTCTCCAGTTGAGAGACTGAGGTTTGGCACAATGTAAAGGCAAAAATGCTCTGACCTGAGCAGGGGCCATTGATTTCTTTCAGAGGCTGTTGTGGTCCTGGGCTGGAAAGAGGAGAGGCAGGAGAAGCAAACAACCAGCAGAGGGTCTTCCTGATAGGCAAGAGCCATGCCACCAGCAGTACTTAATGAGCAGAAAAATCATTGATTAGTTTAGCAGTGGGCAGGTTAGAGAAGAAAAGCTCTTAAAATAAGACTTAGAGCAAACTGTTTGCAAGATACCAATAAAGTCTGTCTGGTCTTTGATCCTTAATTTGAGGAAAGGAAAGGGATAGTTTGAAGCAGTGGTCTGATGCCTTGAAAGATTTCAAGTCAAAGTGGAGGGGCAAAGATGGAGAGAGGTTCACAGATAGTATTCATGACATTTTCTCTCAAAATGTCAAGTGCTAAAGCTCTGGAAATATGCTTACATGGTAGATGTGGCGCTGCGTAATTGAAGTCTCATGAGAGTTAAGGAAATCTGTACTTTCTGGCCTTTATTTGTTTAAAAATAAAAGCTTTGTCAACACTGTATGTACTGCTGAGTACATATGGTACTAAATCTCAGTGCGAAGTGCCGAGATTTCAGGGATTGAGCAGAGATATTCCCTATGGCACCGTTCCCTTTGATCTCAGAGATTAACCTTTGGCAGCCTTTGCCCTTACTTTAAATCTGTCCTGTCCTTTCCTGAATTCCTGGGTACAAGCACTGGCACCATTTTGCTCTAAAACCAGGGAATATATGTATTTAGTTGGTACATGCAAAAAAACGGTGACAATGCTTATCTTATTTTGATCACGGAGGAAACGTGCATCACGGAGTGTTGAAATGTTAAACCAAGAATTCTGGAAGGGTCCTAGCTCAGCAATCTCTCCCAGAGACAAACGAGTCTCTTGCTTCCTCAGCTCTTTGGGATCCCACAGAAACGTGCCCACGTTTCCACAGGAGTGCCCTTGATGGAGTCTGGCCTGGAAATTGGTTCTGGATGCTCCCCACCCACTCATGTTTTCCCAAGGCTTAACTGACCCCTGCACCACTCTTAGACAGAAACTCCCCTCCAGAAATGTCGCTGGGCTGTCGGCAGGAATCCTGTGCGAAAGAAACAAACATGTGGGACACGCTTCCCTGGGACTGGAGGAAAGCCTATTTGTGTCAGCTGCATTAGAAAGATTGTTCCAGAACAGTTCATCCATGCGTAAAGTTGCCCCTATAATTCTGCCAAGGCTGAGGAGCTCAGGGAGATCTGCTGGCAACAGCGCCAGCGGCTCTTTCATCCACCCAATTTTTCCGAGGTGCTGGAGGTCAGAGAGGAGCGGATATGTAATTTGCTTGTCTGAACCAGTTCTTCTGCCTTGTTTAGTGTAGCTGGCGAGTTTTCGCACTGTGAACTGAACTTCCAGGGACAAAATATCGATACTGCAGAATTTAAATGGGAGAACCGAGCTCCCCACCCTGCAATTTGCCTTATGCAGAAGTCTGAGATAAAAAAGGGGAGAGCACTTGTTGCAGGCTCTCCCCTTTGGAAGCTCTTCAGCATTACAAACCACAGGTACACCTTGCAGTGGGCCTTCCTGGTTGTTTACCTTTAAATAATTACACAGCAGGGGCTATTTTTTTTCCCCTCTCTTTTAAGGAAGGTACTGTGGAAGTCGCTTTGGTTTCTTTGAATTTGACCTTTGTCAGCTTTAGAGGAAAAAACCACATTTTCTCTTAGTCAAAGTAAATTAGGTGTATTCATTACAGCAACTCAGAAGATTAAACACAATTATTGTTTTTTCTCCTCAAGGTAATGATTTAATTGTTTTGATTTTGTTTTGTTCATATCCTGAGGGGAGAAAAAAAAGATGATAGTAGAAGAAAATGCCTTTAACTATTCTTTTCCATGTAGTGTATGCTTCTGTATGCCTGGCGGAACTTGCCTTGTGCTAACCTTGTCCTTTTAGTGCTCTCCTTAGAAATTTCACTTCCTAAAATTTTAAGTCTTTGTGTGTGTTTGTAGGTGTAGATGTGTGTATATATATGCCAACACATAAAAAAATTACATTATACAAATGTACGTGTACATATATATGTTTATATAAAATTATGTACGTGCGTGTGTATATATGTACACACATACAAAAATAAAATAAATGCTGGTTTTCACTTTAACTTTGAAAGTATTTTGTTTTCCTTCAGCTCCAGCAAACTGTATTGAATTACAACTCAATTGAATGCACTTCTGTAGCACCTTCCCTCAGGGATCTAAACCAATTTTCTCACCATTGCTAAATGCTGAACTTCCCTTGTACCCTCACAGAGTAAGTAGGATGCTGCTATCTCTGCTCTAGGGTAGGAGAATTAGGAAAAGTGTTGAATGCGACATATTGGAAGAGAAAGTGGTGTGGGATATTTAGCTCTTGGTTTTGTGTTCACGCATCCATACTTCTCTGGGGGAGTGAAGCCTTGCAACGTGTAACCTTAATACGGGAAAGGGAAGGGCAGTATTTCCCCCGTAGCAGTGTAACTGTGTGTTTGGTCAGTGTTGGGCAGAGCTTTGGGATAGAGCAGGAACGAATGGGTAAAGTCAGGAAGGAACAGCAAAAGGTGTTTTTGAGAAATACGGAGTGTGTTTCTCACTTGACCCTGATCTGTTTTAGCTTGACCGGTCACAGTGTGGACTCCAGCTTCTGAAAAAAGGCATTTAGAAGTCAATTCAGCGAGGAGAGGGGAAGAAAACAGCTGCAGTTCTGAGGTGCTTGTCCACTGTAACCCCTGGCCAAGGGAGCTGCTGCCGTGCGGAAAGTGAGTGAGCTCTGCTCGTACGTCACAGCTGATGCAAAGGGTTGAATATATGGTGACAAGGACAGAAGATTTGCCTGCCAGAATTTGTTCTTGTTCAGTTTCTTGCACGGCCGTTCTGTGTGTTCAACAAAGGGGGAGTGTGATGATGTTCACTATCCCTTGGCGATTCCATGCTGGTCATGTTCCCAATAAACTGTAAAAAGAAAGCTGACTGCAGGAAGGTTGGTGGCTAGGTTAATATACACTGTAGTGGAGTCATTTAAAATAATCCAAGCAAAGAAAGGAGATTTATATAAAAGTACATTTCCAGTACTTGTGCCTCTGGCACAGTAATGTCTCATCTAGCATAGCAAAAACCTAACAACATTATTCTTTTTTCTCTTTGTAACATCCATAGCCTTTAGTACTGCTTTCCTTTGTTAATTTTCGAAAGACTGGTTGTTAATTAAGAGACATAATTGACTCAAAGGCAAGTCTTGACTGAAAAGAGAGCAGAGAACATGGCAGGAGTCTTGTGTTTTGGGTTTTTTAATTATTTTTAAAACAACATCTAATTTTGTGCATGTCTATATCCAGTTAAAATTTTGATGAGTGGCATGCGAGCTCCCATAAATGTCTTAATGAAAATGGCATTTTATCTCTTTTTCTTAGCTGGAACAGTGGAACAGTAGGGCAGGTCTAATTTTTGGATGAGTGAAAGAAGTCCAGTTTGAAGCAAGGAAAGCAGACTAAAGTACAGTTAGGTTTTTGTTTCCTTCCTCCCCTTTTTTCCCCAGAAGACTCAAGATCAGTCGTTAAACACCACAGGTATGGCAGCACATTTAAACCCACTTCCTTTTACATTTTTTTGTAAGGGCTTAGCACCTGGTGAGCATGGAAGTAGAGTTACTACTTAGCAAAGTCTGTCTTCCTGCTTTGGTACTGAAATAGAAGCAGCTTTCTTCTAAAAATCCATCCCAAAGGGCCAAGACTAAAGTGGTTTGTATTCCCATTACTTTGACTAGAAATATTTCCTTACTAAGGAGTTTGGCATTGGGATTGCCTAGAGAGCCAGGCACTTCTTTTATGTAGGTCCATTAATTTTGATTCTGCTAAATGTGTATTTCTAATTGCACTAAGTCAATGTACCTGAAGAGATCAGAGGAAGGAACTGATCCAGAAGGGGGAAAACTTGTTACTGTGTGCTTTGAAGTTGTGGGATTGAGTGACCACATCATCTTGGCTGTGACTTTCAGATTGGTAAAGCGAGTGTATGGCTTTTAGGAGATTCATGGTGTAATTAATGATCGATCAGGGCCCTTCGTTTTGCATAACTTTCAGTTCTGCAGTCAAGGCTTGTGTGTATAATGGATGGGTTTTATTTTCTTTCTTCTGCAACTTACCTTTGCTGACTGTACCTCTTTGCTCCCTGATGTCTGTAAGCTCTAATAAATTGAGGAGTTTAGGCAGACAGTTCCTTAGGCAAGAGCTCTCCCTTGGCTGGTGATGCTGGTGAGACCAGCCTAGCCTATAAAAGGCTCAGAAAAGGGGACAAGCTTTTGGCTGGAAGGCATAAGGGAAGTGTAACAACTTTTACATCCCTCCTACATCTCTTTTCTTGGATATTTAATTGCCGTTAGGAAACAGAGCAGGTCATTGGATTAATAAACAAAAAGTACTGTTTGAGTCAGAGATACCCTTAGGAAGTCTCCTGTTGGTAGTGCTTGTACTGATGTTACGAATTCCAAGCTACTTAGTGGTTTTTAGAAATACCTCAGCTGTCAGAGTGGTGTGATAAAGCAAAAATCTGAGCTCTCATCCTAGAAAAGATGCTTTCCCACATATTTGGACAGAACAGCCTGAAGATGTGAAGGTTTGGATTTGAATGCACAAAGAAACCTCACCAAACAAATAAAAAGACCCCCACAGCTTTCATTCCTGTGGTGTTGCTGTCTTGTATAAAACCCCCAGAAAGTACTGGTTTATAAGTTTGTGTTTATTAAGAGAATATATCTTTCACCAGCTCCTGCTTCCTTGCTCTCAAAAGCCTGCTTGACTCATACTTAATGCCATATTACAGGTCAAACAAGAGATCCTATATAACACAATCCATTGTAACTTCTGAGGCAGTATCTGCGTCAGTCCAGCAGCTTTCAGTGGGCTGGAGAACTTGGCTTTTTTTCCTGTGTTTACCTAGAGACTTGTCCCTTGAAAACATGGTCAACAGCTGCTTCTATCTTTTAATTATTGTTTCCTCCTGTTCCAAATTTTTAGTGTTGTCTACTGGCAAGAGCCTGTGACTTGAAAGGGAAAGGGTCAGAGAGATGAGAATTGCTGGGCTTAATATCCTCACAGAATTACCAGCTCTGTGGTCATGGGAGGAAGAATCATGATTCTCCCTTCATCTTTACAGAGAGGAGAGGATCAACATAGAGCCAAAAAATGGTTTGGGTTGAAAGGGATCTTAAAGCCCATCTTATTCCAACTCCCATGCCCTGGGGAGGGACACCTTCTACTATCCCAGGTTGCTCCAAGCCCTGTCCAACCTGGCCTTGAACACTTCCAGGGATGGGGCAGCCCCAGCTTCTCTGGGCAACCTGTGTGAGGGCCTGACCACCTTCACGGGGACGGATTTCATCCTATTTCAGTTAAACCTGTCCTCATTCAATCTAAAGCCATTACACCTTGTCCCATCACTTTTTGCCCTTTGCCAAAGTCCCTCTCCAGCTCTCTGAGTCCCTTTAGGCCCTGGAAGGGGCTCGAAGGTCTCCCCAGAGCCTTCTCTTCTCCACGCTGGACAACATCAGCTGGGTCAGCCTGTTTTCACAGCAGGGATGCTCCAGCCCCATGATCATCTTCATGGCCTCCTCTAGACTGACTCCAACAGGTCCATGTCCTCCTGTGTCCAAGAGTGACCATTTGCAGACATGACAGATCCGTTAAAGTTTCTATCCTGTTGCCACATTACTTTCAGTATGCCATCCAAAAAATCAGGAGTACAAATGCAATAGAGGGAGCAGCAGAGGCAAAAATTAGAAGTGGCTGAGTCTATTAGGGCATTCCTGCTTTGTTCTCCTGCTGCACAGGGAAGGGAAAACACTCTTTGTCCATGGGGGATGAGGTGAGAAAGGATGGGCTTCAATTGCAGCAAGTGAGATTTACTTTTGTGACAAAAACTTTCTAGGGTGAAATATGCCATTAGATTGCTTATGGGGGTTGTGGGAACTCCATCATTGCAGGTCTTTAAGGATCTGTTAGAAAAACATCTGTCAGGAATGATATCTGTAGAGCTGGTCCTGCTTTGGGGTATGGAGATGGACTAGATGACCTCTGGAGGTCTCTTTCAGCCCTGTTTTTTATGAGCTCTAATCCAGGACTTTTCATTACTCATCCCTTGAAGCCCCAAAGGTGACAGGACTATCACACTTCATTTTTACCCTTACACAATCTTTTTTGCTGGATGGTTTTTACTCATTCAGTGGTGCTGGCTTCAGTTACATTCGTTATATGATTCTCTTACAGCCTCTATTTATTAATTTTTTTTCAGTCCATGCCCTCTAGGCCTTTTCTCTCTGTTTTTTAAATGGATCTCACTCACTTTGAAACTTTCTGAAAGCAAAAGTTGCTGAAAACTTCGATTTTTTTAAAACTTTTTTTTTTTAAATCTGAGATTTCAAATTAGACAAAATGAGCTAAAGCTGCTGTCATGTCATGTCTTGTTACATCATGTTCAGTGCTGCAGCAGACACAGGAATAGGAATTGGTTTTGCCTTGTTAAAGTGAGGTAAATGTGGACAGGAGCAGGTGATGAGGTGGGGAGCTGCCGAGGACAGAGGCTATTCTGCTTGTTTGTCTAGGGCTTGGTACAGTGTGGCCCTGAGCCTTGAATGAAGAGTTGCTCTAATAATCTTATTTATGATGGGAGGTGCACGAGGGACCAGGTGCATGTGAACAGTCTGCATGTGGTGCTGCTGTAAGGTAAAAAGAACTGAGGTTTGTGCTTTGAAGTGATAACACGGTGATTTTAAAACACAGTAAATTAAAAGATAACCGAAACAGTGGGATCCCGTAAGTGATGGGTTTTTATTCAAGTGTTATAGTGGCAGTAAATATCCCACACAGCTGCACAGTCCTCTCTCCCTGACACAGCTGGGTGTTTCACAAGCTGGTGTGAAACAGTAGATTCCCATTATATTTGTCCTTTTTCATCTCTTCCTGACATGGAATTAAATTCATTCTATTATTGGTGTGTGATGGTTTTTAAGTGGTTTCCTTGCAGGCTTGTTTTAGGGCTTCCCTGGCTCTCAATTTGGGTTGGTAAAGTGGAAGATTGCACAATAAAAGCGAGGTGTCGGGCTGGAGGTAAACAAACGTCCTGTTTTATTTCATTGCAGTTTTCCAGTTCAGCTCCAGGGTGCCTTGGTCTGTGGAGCAGCTGTGCTCATTCAGCCTGTGTCGGGGTGTCACTGCTCCGGCCAGAGCTGGGGAGAGCAAGGTGCTTGGAGCAGTCCCCGCTCCCTGCTCTGCCTTTGGACCCAAGCTCAGCACATCGTGCTCCTTCCCACGGCTGCCCACGACTTCCTTGGCCTTTTTGTTGGCCTTCTTCATCTTCCTGGTGGCTTAAGCTGTCAGTCAGAAGATGAGGAATCCCTTGGGGCGTTCTGCACGGGATAGTGATTCACTTGGACGTTTTATGTTCCCCTGAATATTTTATGTCGTTAAATGACTGTGCATTTGCAGCAGTGGAGCCGAGGTGCAGCAGAGGTGCAGTGCCACGCGGGGCTCTGTCGTGCTTAGTGCTGCGGCGTGCCCCGAGAGCTACACGACGCTCTTCCGATCTCTGAATATTTTATGTCCTTAAATGACTGTGCATTTGCAGCAGTGGAGCAGAGGTGCAGCAGAGGTGCAGTGCCACGCGGGGCTCTGACGGGCACAGAACTGCCTTGTGACACCAGTGCTGCTCTCTGCTCAGCACTGTTCTGCACGGGGTAGTGGTTCACTTGGACATTTTACGTTCCCCTGAATATTTTATGTCCTTAAATGACTGTGCATTTGCAGCAGTGGAGCAGAGGTGCAGCAGAGGTGCAGTGCCACGCGGGGCTCTGACGGGCACAGAACTGCCTTGTGACACCAGTGCTGCTCTCTGCTCATCTCTGCTACATGCTGCAGCATTTTCAAGTTTAACTTGGGTAATAATATTTAAATCGTCATATCAACCCTCCCTCCTCTAGAGAAAGTTGCCTACTCTAGTTATGTTATTTTTCTGAGGAGCTGACTGTTTTATAACTAATTATTCTGTGCTCAGCTATGTGTTCTGAGTTCTGTTTGCTTCACGGCTGGATTTGATGCATTCTATTTAATTATGCACTTTAAAAATGAAAAAAGGAGGAGGAAACTCATTTTGGTAGCCTTGCTTCAATCTGCCTGCTCCTTCTAAAGGCTCTGGAATCCGTGGACCCCTTCAGCAAAGTTATGAAGGCAGAACTGGAAAAGCTTGTCTTTATGGAAACTTTGATTAATTTTTTTCAAGGGTTGACCAGAGCTGCTGTGTTACAGAACTGTCAAATACCATATCTACAGAAGCCTTGTCATCTGAATTTCAAAGTTAGAGCCATATTTTGAGAGACTTGCCCTTTTCATCCTATCTGGTCTGTGGGGGTGTCGCTGCGACTGAGCCCTGTGTGGCCACGTAAAAGCAGCCTGCCAGGCTTCCTTTGCCAGGGACTTTGAGTTTAAATCTATTTCAGGCCTTTAGAAAGGTCACTCAAGGCTGCCAGCCAGAACCTGTGTCTTAATTCGGTGCTATTAGAATCACAGAAAAATAAAATCCGCAATCTCGGGCTGGAGGGCAGGGAGCGGTGGAATTATCAGACACTTTATAAACTGCACAATATGCTCTCGTTGCAAATTGCTGCTGTGGTGTGAGGCAAGCAGGAGGATCCCTGGGCAGCAGGAAGGCTGCTCAGGCACTGCTGCAAGCTTTGGGCTCCACCAGTGGGCATCCGATTGCTGCTCTGGGGCCTGAAGCAGCTGCTTTCCTTTGCTTGCTGAGAAGTCAGGATCATGTTTTTGCCCATTTTAGCTGTTTGGTGGTGTATCTTTCCAGGTGATGTGTACCTGGCTGTTGAGGCTCCCCACTGCCGTGTATTTGGGTTTTTGCTCTGCAGCAAGGCAAAGGGGAAGGAGGAGTTGGGTGGGGGTTTGAAGTCTGAATTAGGGATTATTGCACTGCTGGCTGTGCCTGGTGGGCAGGGGAAGAGCTGAATTTGAGGCCTCAGTGACCCATTCCCACCCTCTGCTGATGATCCCAAAGGAAGTTTCCCAGCTTTGTGTTGCTCTGTATCATCTGATATACATAACTGCCCTACTGCAAAATTTGTGTGGACTCCCACTAGACTGATAGGTTTGTTTCTCCTTCATCCCTACGTGTAATCCTTCAGTTTGTGCTCTTATTTGTAGCCTAACATGGGCTCTTCTAAGAGTGGAAGGAGCTGACATCAGCGGTTTGAGGAGCCAAATAAAAGATTTCTTACAACAGTAATCAGCCTGGCTGGTTTCCCAGCAGCATCCTGACCTGCCAGGCTGTGGAACAGTCAGCACACAGGACAGAGTCTCTTGTTCCCATTAGTTGGGCCTAATTTAATAATACTTTGTTGAATTGCATTACAAGTTTGATTCTGGGTTTTGACTGGTATCTTGGAATGCAGTTTTTTGTGATTTGGATAATGTTATATTTGTTTCGTATTATCATACCAGGAGGGATTTAATTTTGTTAGCATCTTTACCAAATAATCTGATGAATGTGAAAAGCAGCTTTAATGTGATTTCTCATTGATTATTTTCATATAAAAGTTCTGTGATTTGAAGAGTAATAACTTTGTGCTCACTTGCCATCTTATAAGTAGGTCTTAGTTTTAATCTTGTAGGTTTTCAAAATTGAATCAGCAGAAATTGCAGAAATTATGTTTATATTCACTTGCTATCTTACTAATGGATCTCAGCTTTAATCTCTCTGATTTTCCAAATTGTTTCAGCAAAAATGATGTCACCACGATTTGATTAAAGCATTCAGTTTCAGCTTAGTTCTTTGCTAATATGTGAAATTTCCATATGCCAATGCGAAAAATTTTAACAATATTAACCTCTTACCTGATCTTTATTTCTCAAAGTACTTTGAGAGCTTTGTGATAAGTTTACTTTTTTATTTTTTAAATTAAAATCTTGGCTGCTAGTAAAATGTACTTGTCAATTTTGTAGTTAATTGCTGCATTAGTTTTGAAGTTATAAATCAAATTGGAAAGTAAATTTGGTATCTTGGTATTACGCAGCAAAAAATAGTTGTTGCAGTAGGGATGCTGTCTGCGAATTCGCTTGTCTCCTTTTAGCTAATCACTGCATTTCTTCATGTTATGCATTTTGGCTGGATGAACTCCAGCTTGATACAATAATGACTGGAATGCCTTTTCCCCCTTCTGAAGGCTGTTTCTGTGGAACAGGTATTTGTCCCAAACAAGAGGCAGATGAGTAAATAAAACTTTAGGGCAAGCAGATAGGGCTGTGAATTTCTTTGTGGTGTTTTTGTTTTTTTTTTTTTTTTTTTTTAATTTCTTTAAGATTTTCTTATTGATTAATTTCTTATTTCTTCTTGAACAATGCAAGGAGCATTAGTGAGAAAAAAGTTGACCGGAATGTGATGTTTTTTTGATGATGTTATATAGCCCTAAAATTGTAGTCTCAGGTGAGGTAGTGGGTGCTGAACAACAAGGGAAAGCATATTTACATCTCAATTTAGAGTGAACCACCACAAGTCCCCTCTCCTGCTGCACATGTACAGGGCTGCCCAAGCCACCTCCTTAAATCCTTCATGCTGGAATTGCAGCTCTGTGGGTGGCTCCTGCGCTGTCAGTGGGCTGCGAGCACTGGGCCAGGGTCCCCTCTCTTGGAGAGGATTATAGGATCAAAGCTGGATAGCGCTGCAGTATAACAGGATGCTATTTTAGGAACATCTTGGTTTTTCACAGAGGGAAAACCGGTGGTAGGTGAGCCGCTTAGAAGGGCTTTTTACACAGCTGAGGCTGAAAAATGTCTGAGAATTTTTGTGAGGAATATGAGTTATGTTTTGCATGCAGGGAGCAGCACCACCCCTGACGCTGTGAATTTTTGAAGTCCGATGCTCTCCGCCGCCCAGGTGTGCCTTCCATTGGCTTTACTGTTGCCAGAGCAGAAACCAATAAAACTCTGCCAAATCCCAAGGGAGACTTGAGGAGATTTCTAGGAGCCCTTGCCACGTTTCGTGTCTCCCACGCAGTCAGGTTGTGGGAATGGTGCTGGCTAAATGCCTGTGCCTTGCTGCTGCTGCTGGCTCGATGCAGGGCTGGCCCTCGCCTTCCTCGCAGCCATCCTCCTCGCTGTGCTGCCTTGCGCGGCGCTCGCTTCAGCAGCCTCCGCGTTCCCCTCTAACTGTGCTTTTGTTTCCCTCATCACCCCCAGTTTTGCCTCTCTGGCAATAAAGAGGATAGCAGTGTAATTGGGCAAAACGTTCCCAAATTAGTGTTTCAGTTCTTGTAATAGGTCCGTGAGGGAGGGATGGGCGCTGACACCTGCGGGAGCAGCGTGGCAGAGAGGAGCACGGAATGGAACTAAGGTCAAGTGACGATAAAATGATTTAAGCGCATGCTTTCAAAAGCAAATGATCATTTTGGAGGTAAAATCTACTGCTTAGGCCAGAAGTTAATGTCACTTCTTGCAAGCTGCAACTATATCTTGCCCTTTATGAAGGCTTGCCACCATTTACTGAAGTGAGATGCTGAATGCATCTTCTAAGTGGCTGCTGGGGAAGTCAGTGCTGTAAACAGCAGCAAGGTCAGGCTGCTGACCTTCAGAAAGAGTTTTCCTTTCTGGAGGAGTAACTCCTGAAAAGGCAGTCTGCTAACGAGATTTTTGGTGGTTTATAGTGTGCAGTGTCCATAATTTAAGAAATGGTCTCTCCCTGCTGTAGGCACACCCTTTTTCATCCAGTGTGCAGGGGAGAGTTGGATCAACACCTTTTAAAATATTAGTCTGGAAATTAAGTGGCAGTGGTGTAAAAGTCTATGAAAAGATTAAAGAGGAATTATTTGAGGGAAGGAAAAGATGACAACTTTGTGGCCAAAAAGAGAATGTGACTTGCTAACAGTGTGAACCGTGTGAGGCTCTGCAGGTAATCAGTTTTGTGAAGGTTTCATTATATGACACAACTCACTACACGGCTGAGCTTAATGTAGTAATAGATCAGTGTTCTTTCTTTCAGGTAGCGATGCTATTTAAGTGGAACATTCATTATATCATGATAACAGAGATCCTCAAAGAGCTAAATAATTGAAGTCAGGTGCTGGAAAAACAGTGAATACACATTGCAGTTTCAAAGGCTGCTATTGTGGAAAGCCACCTAATTGCATTCTGCTGCAATTAATAATCATCTTAATGGCTTTGCATATTTATGAATATATAAAAATAAATAAGAAAATACACAGGCTAGGATAAAAATTTGGTTCATAAAATTTTATTGCTGGAAAGTAATTAAGCATGCCTCTAATCACAGTATCATTTTTCATTGTGGGTAGGTTTGGGTGGAATGAGAAAGTTTGGGAAAAGAAAATGTGACTATTCCATAAATTAACTTCTGTGAAAGATTTTGTATCACAGATATTAAAAATTAGGCACATACTTGCTTCTCATTTCCCTGCCATTGCTTGTTTTGACGTGGGATACCCTGAGTATTGAAGGGGATCACTTTTCATCCCCCTCCCCTCTGAGATGGGTGGTGAAGCTTTTGGCTTCCATCTTCTGGTCTGTATTGAACAGGAGGTCATAATGAAAGATTAGAGCAGCCTTTGCTGCCCTTTAAACAAATACTAATAATGTCTGAGGCTTCGAGATTAAAATTTGTCTCCTGGGCCTGCAAATATAAACTCAGGATAAGACCACAGAGAGTATTGCTTGAAGTTTTGGCCCAAGTGGAATTCCTTTCTGCTTACATCCTTTTAACTAGACATGAATTTGACTGGCTGAATTTTCTCTTCAGTCTGCACAGTAACCACTTACTCTCATTAGGAATTTTTTCCTCTTTACAGCCCTGTGCATTGCAAAATGTTCCTGCTTTGTTTTGACTTGACCTTTCATAGTCACTGAAAATCAATAGACTTTAATGCATTTATTAAATAAGGAGGATTCTAGGGATTAACATGCAAGGTTCAGTGCCGGAGCAGGAGGAGAAGGTAAAGAGTGGAATATTCCTGCAGAGCCACGCCAGGCTGCTGTGGCTCCAGGAGTGCTCTGCTCCTTTCCTGGTTGGAGCTGGTGCCTCCTGCTGATCAGGCAGCCCAAGACCCCATTGCTGCCTTCTCTTCACTCTTAGACTTCCTTCAAAGCTCTCTTTTCCTTTTTTTTTCTTTCTTTTGTTTCTTCCCTGAAGAGAAATTACTTTTTCTCCTGCTTTGGCTGAGCTGTACTTCTCTTCCTAGGCATAGGGAATAATGGGACTTCAAACACAGCTGGATATCATTTGGGCTTCAAAAAATATTAGCGTTTACTATGAACTGTATCTTGTTTCCAAGAATACGCTGGCTTTTGTGAACTGATTTTTTAAAAATAATAAGAGTTGTGCAACTTTTGTGCTCGGTTTGGTGTTCCATAGCATGTTTGTCCTTACACATCCTTTCTGTTTCTGAGTTTAGCTGCCCCTATTTGCCAGTCTCTGGTTTGCATGTCACCACAGGACAGCTGTTCTTCAGCCTGCTGCCGGACACGTGCGGGTGTCTGGTGTACAGTCTCAGCTCCTTTGAAGAGGGAGTAAGAGGAAGCTGGGGTTACTCTTATAATGTTCAAGTCTTTAGTCCCAAATTTAAACCTATTAGCTCATGTTTTCTGAGTGGCCAGTGTAAATGCTGTTGCTTGCAGCAGGTTGGCTGAGATGTACCCGATACACCAATTTATGTAAAGACACACTACTTTTTCTAATTCAACTAACCATTTTGAACAGAAATTTAAGGTAGGCTTTTTCTTTGGCATTTTATCAGCCTATCCCTGATGAACTAAAAGTAGAGAATGTGGATGTCCTGGCACATCTTTTCTCTCGTATGTCTGTCACTGGGCTTTTTATGCCTCTTATTTATGCGTGCTGATTAGGAAACCATTATTCTTGCGTGTTTAAAGCCAGTAATTTTCTCACTGATACTTTGTTATGCCTCTTTGAAAAGATTGTAGATAGATCCCCCACCTCAGATGAAACAAAAAGAAACACTCAAACACAAAATCTGGGCATGACAAGCTCCTTATGGCATGATCTGCTACAACATATTAAAACCAGAGTTATGTATGAAGAGTTTTCTTTCAGTGCATGACAACTCTCACACAATGGTATCTTGATGTGTCAACACACATTCAGATCTCAGCACATTAAGAAAGATTTAGAAGGAAGCAGTGTCAAAACACATTGATCAGATTATGGTGTTTCAAGATTTAATTATTTTTTTGCCCCCTTAGCTGCTACACAGGGAACAATGCTTTGTGTAGGTTAAAAAAAACAATCTACCACCCTAAGTAAAAACATAAATTCTTACATTGAACCAGTTAGAAGTGGAGTTTTATAGCATTTTTGCTTTCTTGGGACATAGTCGTGTCTAACCTGCAATAGCAGAAGAGCAGTAGATATGCACACAGAGGCAGTTAGATGATCAGTAATTGATTGTTTTCTTCTTAAAGAGCAAACTTCTTGTATACCAAAATGTGAGAGTGCTTTCCCTTTATGGGTCAGCATTGATTGTACATAAAACATGTGATAGAGGGTTTCTGAAAATGGTAATTTAAATGGTAGGGTTTCAAAAGTGAGCATTGATTATATTTCAGGGCCTCTCAGTTAAAAGTTAAAGGGTAAAAACCAGAGTATTCAGCTGGAATGCTCTGAGGCATCAGGACAAGCAGGGCCTTGAAACTTTGAGTCCAACCTGTGTAATTGTCCTAGTCAAGAGCAGAACATCACACGTTAATTAGGTGTAAGAGAAGAACTTACATGCGGTGCTACTTGTAGCAATTTTTAAGTGATTAAAGCCCTTAAAGAAGCAGTTACTGCTTCCTGTGAAGCAGGGCTTGGTGCTCTGATGCTGCGCTTGACTGGCAGGCAGGGAGAGGGGACTGGGAGGGGACATGCTGCCCAAATGACAGTAGTTTGCCTCAGGTGTTACTCAGGTGGGGCATATCAACTATATTTTTGTATCTCATTTTGAAAGCTTGAAATTATGTGGATCAGCCACCCTTTGGTGTAAATCAACAGGACTCAGCAGAATTGTGCCAATTTATACCAGGTCAGAAAGTAGCACAGGGGGATGCAGTAATTTGTGTAACTCCAGCTGCATGCTGCTAGAAGCAACACAGAATGTTTTAAAGAGGTCTTATATTCTGTTACCAGTAGATTGTTTAATTAAATAAAATTACATGTTGGAGTTGCCTTATTATGCACTTGTACAGAAGGTAAAAAAGAAATAGTCGTCATGAGCTGAACCAGTACTTTGATTGTGACACTTACAGCCTTGTCACTTCTCTTTAAGTAGGTGGAAATGGAGAGTGCAAGTGTTTCTAAGAAACTGCGTGCTTGTGTGATGTAACTGTTAGTGTTGTTGGTTTCAGGGCACAGCGCTTTTGCTGCCTAAACCACACATGCTGTCAGAAAGCCCCAAAGCATGTTTTGGCTTTTGGTAGCACACAGGCAAAAATAATGTCAGATTGTTGATCTTGAATCACTGGATATCTGCCCTGAAAAGTTTGCATCAGTAATTTAGAGCCCAAGTGAGGTCATATCTCGTTCCTAGCCTGCTACAGACAAGTTCTGTTTTAGCAGAAGAGTGTACAAAGCAACTAAATTTTTGCCACAAATGAAAATGCTAACTGCCTTTGGAAATTAAGTTATTAATAATCCTTAAATTTGTGTTTTGGCTGCTGGTAGTCCCTGTTTTGCCTAGCAGGAACGGACACTAGACTATCTCACATCCCTAATAAATGGTCAGATGAGCATTATGAGCAGCACTAGGTGATCAGAGAAGAGTAACAGGATCTGAAGCGCTCACTTCCCCTCTGTGCACTCCTGCTTGTCCGACAGCAATGCACCTGCGTTGTTTGGAATGGCCTTGACTTTGAGGTGCTTTTAAGTGGTGAGAGTTTGCTGCAAAAAAAGCTAAATCAGCCCAGTTACTATTCCTATTTTCCACCAACAGATATGAACACGGGGAACCTGTGGCACTTGAGGTGTTTTGACCTGACTGTTCACAAACTGTGTGTTTGATCACCACGCTAGAAGACACTCATTCCTGGAAAGGGACTGTGATGGCTTTAATGCAGTTACACCCCTTTCCTGTCATAGCAGTTGTGTGAGGAAAAAGAGGTTATCACCCTCATGTTTGCATCGAGAGGGTAAATTCCTGTCCTGTAAAACTTGGTGACTGTGAGGAAGCTTCTCAAAACCTGTCTTGCTGCATTCAGGGTTTTATTTATTACTAGAAGAACTCTAGAAGCTGCAATGCAACTGCTGTGTTTCATTATTAAACATCAGAGTTTTCAGCTTGAGTTTTAAACTTGGTGCTTTTAAGCCTGCAACCCCTCATCTGAGGGACATGTCGAGAAGGGCTTCCTGCTTTCTGAATTAGTGTTTAATGTGTGGGAAGTGTACATCCCAATTGAAGTTTGTCTTCAGAAGCTTCTAATTAGGACAGAATGATTTGATTTTTCAGGAGGTACCTTTTGGGTTTCCAGAAATAACACGACAGCCACAAGGGTGATGCAGAGCAGGTGTCAGAGGTTACTGTCATCTTTGCAACTGTCAGAAGTGTTTTGGTGGAAAGCAAACTCACATGTTTGAATAAAGAAACATTTTTTACTTCATTTATGGTTTTCAACCTAAAAGAAACTGTCAAGTTTGAGGTATAATGACTGACTCTTTTTTTTTTGTTTGCAGTGGCATGAAAATTTTCAGAAAAACTGAATGATGTTTTAAGCTACTTCCCTGCAGGATGCGGAGCCACTTAGGTATTATTTTCCATATAACTTTATACAACAAAGCAGGAGAAAGGAGGCAGGAGAGCCAAGTGTAAAGTGGCCTCTCGGGGGGTAATGATACGGTATGCATTGCAGAGAAAAGAAGGCAAGTGTTTGAAATCACTGCAGTCAGTCTATGATGTGTGAATAAAGACAAGAATTGCCCTGTGTCTGGTTTTCTGTCACAGCTGAAAGGCTGCTCATGCTTGCTCACTGATAGCGTTTCATTTGGTAACTAAGTTTTACTGGTCCTGAAACCTGGGTGCAGAGGGGAGACCTTGCAACTGATGGTTCCATTTCAGAGGGAGCTCCTGAGCAGGCTGTGGAGAAGGATGAGCTCTCAGCTGTAAAGGCTGGTGCTTGGTTTGATGAAGCAATGACCGAAACTGAAACACATTTCTGTCAGAAACTGCTGGACAGACTTATACAAGCGATAGTTTTGTATTTAATCTCCTTTTCAATAAGAAAAGCAGCATATTGTCCCAACTCAGGAAGTGCTCAAGGCCAAGCTGGATGGAACTTTGAGCAACCTGGTGTAGCAGAAGGTTTCCTTGCCGTGCTAGTGTGTGATGATCTTTAATGGTCCCTTCCAACCCAGACCATGCTGGGGTTCATAGGATTCTGTTTGTGGATTGTGGAAGGACCCGTCTTCCTGTTTTCCTGAATAACATTTGGAGGCACCTTGAACCTTCTAATTCCAGGTGATGTGGACCAGCAAGAGATTTCTGGAGTCTCAGGTCTTGAATCAGCGATGTAACCATGTGTGGGAAGCAGCCCTTCAAAACCTGAAGCTGTTGAGCAGTGAAGGTCTCCAGGTTGGTCGTGGGGTCCTCCGAGTGGCACTGGGCTCTGGCTTCCTTTGCAGTTTAAGTCCGTAAAAGTGAGGAAAGATTTGAAAGCCAAGCAGCAGATGTGAGCCTTTGGCCTGTGAATTCGTTGTTGTTCCCTGGCACCGAGATCCTCTGTGTCAGAGAGGGGGATTTAGTGCAAGCTGCAGTAGGTAGAAACACAGAGGCTTTTTGTGTCTGTCTGAAGTCACCTCGTCGAGCTTTCGGGCTCGTATGTTGGCAGCTGAGCAAAAGGCTGTTTATTCTACATGACTCTCTGAACAGTTTGGAATAACTTCCAAATACAAATCAGTGGCTTGTTCCCCCAAAAAGCAAGTCAGAAACTTTTAGCGCGTCTGTCAGTCATTGCTCTTGTTTTTATGGGTCAGCTCTGAGGAGCCAGTGTGATAAGAGCACCGTCTGTAGTCTCCAGGCAAGTTTTACAGCTTTGCCAGTGGAATGCAGATTTTGCTTATAGTTTTAAATTATTACCAGTATACTTTTGAAGACCTTGTTTATTTAGTTAAGCCACTTGCCTGGTCTCAAAACTGCCAGAAGAGAATCTTCCTCCCTTCCCTTCTTGCTTTCCCTACGTCCTCCAAATAGACATACATAATGCCCTTTTTCCTCGGTCTCCTTAAAGTGCAGGCTGCATTTCAATGAGAACTACGAAATTGCAGGTAGCTTCTGTTCCTCTCGTATTTCCTTTTGCAAAACAATTTCATGCAGCTGCAGTCTGTCTGTGGGATTTGTTGATCCTTGTAGGATGAAGCGCCTGCAATTCCTTCTGCTTCTCCTCCCTTGGAGATCCCTCGCGCGCCGTCTCGGTGCGCCGCGTATCAGCTGTGGCAGATACTCTCTCCCTGTCGGTGCTGGTAGCTCTCCTCAGCAGTCTGTTACTGTTCAAAGCTTTGAAATGATCAAAGAGGAGGATGAGGAGTAACAAACTGCTTGAACATTTGTTCTGGCAGGGATGGAGGCGCACGCGTGAGGTGTGTTGTGGGCCGCGTGCTCTGGAAGGTGTAAAGTGTTACTGCTGCTGCTTTGATAGAGCCACAGGGAGTCTGATGCAGAAATGAAGAAATTCCTTCTTCCTATTGTCCCCTTTTCATATCATGCTCCCCAAGATCTTCATTTCCCAAAGTCTTGAGCTTTCACTGGCTTTAAATTACTCCCCAGCTTCGAGGGGAGGAGGGGAGCCTCCAGAATTGTTAGACAGAAGTGCCTGAATTTTGAAACTTACCCAAAACCTTTTTTCTCTTTGACTTTTAAGACTCTTGTTTATGGAAATAGTTTTTCCTTGTAGTCTCCTTTTTCCTCTGGAAGATGAAACTGCAGATTAAGTAACGTCACCCATGGGAGCTCTCATGATGGTTATTGGCTTCCCTTGAAATACTGTATTGTTCTCTGTTCCACAAACTGTGGCGCTGGCAAATAGGGATGTGGGGATATAGATTTTTGTAGTAGCATCTATCCAACCACTGTTTGAGATATTATTTTCTTATTTTATTTTTTAATTCCTCACACATTGGCCTGACGAAAAATAGTAACATCTTTTCAGTCTGAAGGGGACCGTGAACAAATAGATGGTATTGAAGAGCAGCAAAATGTGAAACCACTTTGCTGCTATAGTTCCTCAAAGCAGCTTTGTAGGTCAGATCTGCTATTTCTTTTCAGCTCCATCTGGGAGCAAAAGCAATATGTAAGCTTCATATATGTACCTTGAAGTCAGAATGATAATTTTAAGTTTAAAATCACTTTTTAGGTTTAGATGATTAATGTCTTTATTAGCTCAGTAAACGGAACCTACAAGAGCAAACCAAATTGCTGCTGCAATGGCATTGTAGAAGAACTTGCTTCTACCTTGATTAAAAGGAATTTCTGTGAAAATAATCTGCAAGAAAGAAAAGTTACATGGATGCTTCAGTAATTCACAGCGAATATGAACTTGTCTACTAGCACAGGTTTCATCTTGTGGGAAGAGAAAATTGCAGCTAATTTATGACAGAAATATGAATGTCAAGAAGAAGGAATTAATAAAACAGACAAGAAGGAATTATTCATTCCAGGAATGCGCATTGCTCTTTTCAAAGAAAAGTTTTGGTTCAGTTGTGTTCTCCTGCTTCAGCCTTTTCAAAATTCATGTGTGAGCATTTGGGCTTTAACTCCTTGAAGAGATTAACAACTCTTCTGAGTAAAAAACTGCATCTGACTACGGGGGTTCCTCATGTTAATGGTTCCTTCTACCTAACAAACTCTTGATATATTTTTCTCCCATGGGATAAATAATTAATAATTATTAAGTATGACAGTTTGGACAATTGTTTATGCCCTAATTCAACAGCTGACTTAAAGTTGAAAATTCTTTTGCTGGTGTGGTCTATTTACTTTTGTCTCAGTTATGGACTTTCTCTTGTGCAGTTGTAAATTGGCAGCATTGCATCATGTTTGCAGATAAAAGTTTAGTGGAAGTTCTTACATCACTGTGGTTGCCCAATAGAAAAAAATTGGATTGCTCTGAAATAGCTCAAGGAAGAACAGAATACTTCATAGAATCTGAAGTCACAAGTTGCTTTTAAATATCTTGACTCAGGTATTTTAAAAAAGCAGGTAGGAGAAAGCAACCTGAATTATCTGTTTCGTGGAAGTCTCTCTTTTGAATTATGTCACCTGTTCTAAGCTTCCATAGTCTAAATCTGTATATCACACACGCAGTATTTTATCTCACCTGAAAATTATGGGTGAAGGGAAGAAATCAAAGAAGTTCTGTTTTACTCAGCCCTGGCTAAGAGAATGTGCATATATGATCCCCAGCCTGCCTCTGGAGGGCTTTGTATTAATGGGGGGTGGAGGAAGAGAGAAACCAATTACTTAACCTTGAAAAAAACCCACTTTCCCTGAAAGAAAACTCAGTAGATGCTATCAGCTGCATTCCACTTTCAGTCACTCCAGATGTTTGTGGAAGTGGATTTAAGTGTCCTTAAGAATTGTGTGGCTGATGAAATCAGCCAGATTCAGGGATGGGCAGGGATCTTTCAGCAGCTTGTTTTAGAACGTGATTAATACACAGATTTCCAGCCTCCTGTTTTGGCTCTCATTAAAATTCCTGAAATTAGTGGAAAGAAAGTGGCAACTTTAGTTTGAACTCTTATTCCTTTGATGCTGCATATGAAAAGTTGTAAATGTACTGTACTTCAACAGTGGAGTGTACAGGTTGGTCAACAGGAACGCAGAACTTGTCAGAAACAAATGTGAATTAATTTTTTTTTTTCCCTTGGATGTTGCAATTTTGTTTCAGCTCTGTCATATCAATTGCTGTAGAGTAAATTATTACTAAATGTTAGGTGGTAGTGGTGATTATTTCAAAGATAGGGTAATCTAGAAGAGACAGCTTGCACAGGAAAAGCAGTCAGTCACATTAACTAAACTGGCAATAACTGCCACAAAACATCATCATCATTTTATACCCCTTTTGGTCATGCTGTTGAACTAGATGAACTATGTCCTTGTTTGTGTTTCAGAGAAGAAATCTGAAATACAGTCACTTCAGGGGAAATGCAAGAGCCTTGATTTATTGATGTTATTTTATCAATTTTGCACAGGTTTTGCGGGGAGGAGGGAAAGAAGGAAGATGAGGAATTTCAGATGAAGACAGGCATAAATGCCTGTCACACCCAAGAGCAATAATCAAATTACTGCTGCAAAGCAAAATGATATCATTGATTATGAAATTTGAAGTTGGTGCCTAGAGCACTGGGAAAGCTGAGAGTGTGAGCCAGTGTATTTAAAAAAGAAGAGTGGGTGCAAACACATTAATATGCTTTTAAGGAGAAGGAATCTTCTGCAGGAGGACATGGTGTCAGTAATTTATGGGCATGAGCAAAATGCTGCATCAGTGATTTATAGTGTCAGGCGGGGCTATTAATGTGATTAGGGTTCAGAGTTTAATTTACTTCCCTCTTTAAAAGAGAAGAATTATCTACTGTAAAGACACATATGAGTTGTTTTAAATGGTATGTGAGGACCCTTCTGGGTTAAACTGGAGGAATTGTTTTAAAGCAGTCAAGAGAGGCAATGTGCATTGCATGTCCTGTTCCTTAGATATATGGTATCCATGAGGAGTGCCCGTAGGTTCCAGCTCTCAGGGCAGAGCACAGTGGCAGGTGTGGTTCTGTCTGGGTGTTGGTACCAGTGAATTTTGTTAGTTATTTACATATTTTGTCCTAACCTATGAGAACTGTTCTTTTGGCTCAGATTTGAAGTTGTGTGACTTTCTTAGTTTGAAGAAGAGAAGGAAAGAGTGCTTCATTCTTAGTATCAAATGACTTAATTTCTTCTGAAGATGGTAAAACCGGAACCACCTCTTGTTGTGACTGCCTTGGTATCCTCTGTGGTAACATGAGTGATATTTGCATAGTTTTCACAACAGTTAAAGTGTTGCTTGCAGGAAGACCCCAGGAGCTAGACCTGGCATTATTACTCTGATTTATGGATGAGAAATGAAGCTCTGAGAAAATTCTGGTTTTTGGGGTGGTGGAAGCCAGAGGCTCCAGGGGAAGAGGACTCATCACCCCAGAAGCAAGGCTTGTGTGGGTTAAAAATGAGTGCCTCATTGCTTCCATCATTAGGAAACCTGTTTGCAGTCCCAAGCCTCAGTGACTCTAGACATTTGCCACCCAGTCCTCTAAATCTGCTTTTTGAACGGTTTCTCTTCCCTGTTTGCCCTGCAGAGCTGCCGCTTGCTATCTTGAGCATCCTCCTCTTTCTCAGTTTTCAGTTCATCTCTCCCCACTCATCCCAGTCTGTTCCTCTGGCTGGCGCAGAGCTCTCCCAACAGCCCTCATCTGTGGGAGGGAGCTGTGATTTAACGGGGAGGAGAGAGAAGCTGAGTGCTTATGCCTGTGAGTGATTTTTGAGCTGTAGGTTTATTGCCATATACACCTCACCTTGCTTAAAGTCTCCTCTGGAGATCTCTTCCATCCCTTCCAGCTTTCTTTAAACTTTTCAGGACAAACTTATTGGCTGCTTCTTCCTCTGCTGCTACGAGTAAAATTTAGGCAGATGCAGTGCTTTTGCTGTGACCTTCAGTATCACTCCCACAGCTGATATGAAATACCATACAAACCTCGATGCAATTTTCCACGGCTGCTGTAGGCAAAGTCTGGTATTAATGGAGGAGCCACGGGGGATTCTGATTGTGCTGTTTCTTCTGATTGTCACACTGGCTTAAAGATAAGTTATGCTTGGAGTCATCTGGCTGTATCTCCTTGTGCATTTTGCTTAGGTGTAAAATAATCCACACCTAGATGCTTTTCTATTATCAAAATGCTTTAGATGCATTTGGACTTAAAGGCTTTCTATGTAAGATTGGTCCAGGGGAGTAATTTGTGAGGCAGGAACCTTACTGGGAGCAGGAGGAGGGATTGAGGCCGTAGAGTGAAAGGATTTCAGAAGATCGTGGGAATTGGATATTGGATGTGGAAATTCCCACTGGGAGTCTGGGAAGGTATTTCAGGAATGGGTTTGGATGAAAGTTGAAGTACTGCTTGGGTGCCTGGTGAGAACTGTGGGTAGTGGGTGGAGTGGACATTCTCCAGCAAATGGAGAGGTGGAACCATCATCTTACAGCAAAGAAATAATTGGGCTTTGTGTGAAGGGGAAAATAAAAAGAAACTAAAATGATTCTTTCGGTCTAAAATGCTTGGTTTGAAGGCAGCTGCAGTGATTGCAACTTTCAAAGAACACTTTTCCCAAGACGAAGTTTCAACTGGCATAAAAGCTAGCATTTGACATCTTTTTCATATAATGATTATATTAACAAAAGCAGACCTCGCTGTTGGCTGCTTTTGTAAAACAACTCCAGCGCGGCTCTTCATTCTCTTAACTCCTGTGTGCGACTTGAAGTCAGCTCAAAACTCCTGCTGGAATGCAAGCAGGTCAGCTCCTCTGACGCAGTTAGAGCATTAGAAAGTGCTCCGCATGGCTTGACAAAGGCTCTTTGCAATTGTTCATTTCCGTAGCAGTGGGCAGTTTTAATACACTGATGTTTGCAGTGTTCAATGTTCTCATCCCACAGGCAGTGAGAGGAGGAGTGCTCAGGCATCTGCCCCGAGGTGCTGCTGCACAGCCTATAGAGCCTACAGCTGCTGGGAGTTCCTTTGCAATTAGTGGTGTTTTAATTGTTGTTGCAAACACTGGCTTCTGCTGCTCGCTGAGGGTTAGGTGTTCTTACAGCAGTGCAAATGGACCTCACTGACCGGAAGGGACTGGAGAGAGCCTGCGTTGAGTTGTCCTGATATTTCTGGTGTCCTGATGTTTCTGGTGTCCTGATGCGAGGGTGGCTTTCCTCAGGCTGCTGTTTGATTTCTAGGTTGTGTTATGGTTGTAATTTTCTCTTAAGTGCCCAAACAGAGATTGATCTGTGCTATTTATCTGTGCTCTCCCTGTTCCTTGTGGGGTGCATCCACAGTTAAACCTCACACCGTTACAGGAAATCCGTATCACCTCTTAAAGGCTAAAATTCCTGGTTTTTCTCCAGTGTGTTGCATGCTGTGTAATTTAAGTGCAATCCTGATTTCTTTTGTCTCTAAGAAGAGTGCAAGGGTTAGGGCAGGACTGTGTAAAGAAGGAGGCAATCGATATTTTAAGCCCTTCCACCAACACAGCCTGGTGGGGTGTGTATTGTGGGAGGAAGTTTCTAAATAGGAAACTTGTGATGTGAGGAATCCTAGGAGCCATGAGGATTGTGTAAATGTTTGCTCTTCAAAACAGAAATAGTCTGCTTTCTGTACTGAGAGAAATCACTTTGCTTATGAGAGAGCACAGTTTATTAACTATGGTGACTGGAGATGAAGCAAAGGGAAGGGACTCATTTTGTAGACTTAAAAAAAAAACAAACCCAAAAGACCATTTCTGCACTGTTCTGATTTATTTTTATGATCATGTTATTTTTATCTGGTTGCCATCATTCAGATACAGCTGACTAGAGGTGTGTGGGGAGGCACAGAAATTTTGAACAGAGCATAAATACGAGAATGAACATTTGTTTCATTATGGTGGACATAGCCTGCATAGGTGCGAAAAAGGAATGTGAGATAAGTGCTAGACATCAGCTTTATTATAATTTGCATTTTATTAATAAATACTCTTTGAAATCCTTTTCCTTTAGCACCTTATTTAAAACTGCTGCTGAGGCTATGAGGGTCATATTTCTTACTGATATAAATTGGTGTAACTGAATTAGAAGTATGATTTTCCAGTAGTCTTGGAAGCTGCTCCAGTTGGACAAAGAGAAGTTCTCTCTTTGTCAGACTGAATTGCAGATCTGGGCTGTGCTCTGTTTTGCATATCACTGGGGACAGATAGCAAGCCTTTAATTTGGTGGAGGAAGACATGTGAATAACCAACAGCTCCAAATTAAGGACAGGAAAATTAAAAGTTAGACACTTCAGGATAGACATGGCCAAACTGTGTGTCAATTGTGCATTTTCTTGCTTTTGATGTACTCAGATCATGACAGAATGACTTTTGGGGAGACTTTTGGTTGGACTGAAGGTATGGCCTTACTGCAGTGGGGACTGTGGGAGACTGCCTTGTGTGACTGATCAAATTAAATGAGCTAATGGTGTGTTCTGGTCTTCAGAATCCCTGATAGCCAGTGCAAGCTACCTTGCTGCTGAGGGTGCAATATTCCAAACCCTTTGACAAGCAGGTGAATGTCTTTCTGAGATGGTTTATGCAGTCCTTTCAAAATGTAATTCCACACTGTAATAGAAATCTTGGTTTTGTGAAAAAGATGCTATGTTTGTATTAAAGCTAAATAGAGCTTTATTAATTAAAGCTTTTTTTTTTTTTGTGTACCATGGATGGAAAATACAAAAGCAAAGCACCCCTGGCTGCAAAAGGGGCATGGTTCTGAGTGATTGCTGAGCAGGTTTGAATAGATGAGGTTTTACAAACTCACCACAAGACAGTTTAAGGAGAAAGTATGACCAAGAAACAGTCTGGGGCCTGGTTCTGAGTGATTGCTGAGCAGGTTTGAATAGATGAGGTTTTACAAACTCACCACAAGACAGTTTGATTAGAAAGTATGACGCAGAAACAATCGAAGTTAAAAAACAAGAGAGAGAAGGGATGCAAGGATGGCAATCTGTGTCCCAGTGCCGTGTTCCACCTCTGAATGAAGACTGCTGAAGTCCTGGGAAAGTCAGGTAGACATCTGCCTTTCCTGGCATGGATGAGTTGGTGTTCTGCCCGTAGCTGATGTTGGTTTAGGATGGCAGAAGTGCCCAGTGCAGCTGCTCTGCCTGTGCCCGAAGCTTGAGGCACTGCTGGGTGTGTGCTGCACACACTGTTGGCTTGGAGAGATCATTTTCAATAACTGATCTTGGTTTGTTTCTGAAGAATTCCAAATTCACCTCTGGAGTAACTCAGTGACAAAGTGCCCTGATTGCCTGCTGAGCACCTGGAGCCAGGAGGGTTAGAGAAGCTTAAAGGGGCGAATTGTATTTATTGAAGATTAATGCTGAGGACTGCTGTCTCTTTGTCCTACTTCAGTAGGAAACTAAATTTTATAGGAATCTGTTTCCTGGCTCTGAAGTCATAAGCTTTTTAAAAAATTTTACTTTTTTTTTTTTTTTTAATTTTTTTTATTTGTGTGCTTTCTAGTGGCACTGAATTGATCATTTTCAAATGGTGTAAAAAAGAGTATCTTGGTAGGGTTTTATATTAAAACTGTAGTAGCCTCACTTGTGTACTTGGACTGAAAATGCATCTTTCCTGCAGTTCTGGGCAAAACTCAGAAAATTCACCAGAATTTCCCACAAAATCTATTACCTGTTCTTCCTACTCATTGTGCAGGCTGACCCCTCACCAGGAGAATATATGTCTGGGAAGGGACCTCCTGGGTCATGAGGTCCATTTTCCTGCCGTCATAAGTAATCACATCCCATGAGCCCTTTCATTAACTGACCAAACTCCATTTTAGAAGTATGAACACTTTTTGCCCCCACTACTTCTCCTGGAAAACTGGAATAGAACCTCGTTGTCTGATGTCCAGCAGGTATTTATTCCCAGCTGGTTTGCACCCCCTTGTTTCTATGCCTGCACTGTCCTTTAGTGTAAATAGGCCTTTTTCCCCCCGAGTGTTTGCTTACCTGGTGTACCCAAGAGGAGAAGTTCGGCTCTTCCCAGCTTTCCTTTGATCAGGCTGACAATCATCTTCTTACTCCTTTCCACCCACTCCAGAGATAAAAATCAAATTACCCACATGAGAAATTCTTCTCAGTGATTGCTAATACTCTAAAGAGAAAAAGGCAGGGGAGACTTTAAAGGACAGCTAAACCGAGAATCTTTTAAACTTCTGTTTTGTGGTCTTTGTAAAGAATGTCATCATTTTTTTTGTTTCATTGAAGCTGTGGCTGCTGCTAGCTTCCAAGCTCAGCAATATGAGGGCCGTGGGGGTTTTCATCCTAGAGGTTCCTTAAGGAAAAAGTCAAAGGGGAGAGAATTAAAAAAATATTTCTCATGTAGCACAAGTAATTTTGGGGGGAACTGTAGAAAATACTGCTCGGTATGGTGGTGTGAGGTGTCATTGTAGACCTCGTGGCAGAGATGTTCCTTGTGAAGGGGGGTTTTGGTGTGATCCAAAAGAGTCTGTGCTCTCTCTTTACCACCTCTGCTCAAGATCTTCTCTCTTTAAAGAAGGAAGTTGTCCTGTAGATATGATGTAGCTGCATATTTCTTACCTCTGGTCAATGAGAAGTCAAATTTCAAACCATCCTTTGCCAGGCAGGTGACAATACCTTTAAATTTAAAGAAAATGATGAAATGACTAAACAAATAGCTTTAAGTTTAAAGAAAAGGATGGAATGACTGAACAATTTAGCACATGGAAAAAGCTGGAAAAGAGGTGATGGGGGAGTGATGCTGAAAGTCTGCTAAGCAAGGTATGGAAAAAGCTAATAAGGTGTACTGTTCATTCTCTTTTATAATTGAAGAAATCAGAAAGCATCATATGAAAAACCAGGAATTACTTTAAAAATATACAGAGCAAGATTATTCTTCACAAAGAAGAAAATCTCTGCAGAATCATCTGTTAGCTGCAAGTTTCTCCAGGTTCAAGATGTGGCTGTGAGAAATAACACTGGTGGTTCTCATGTGCAGAGAGACAGCCTCTGCTGGCTCAGGAAGCCCTGGGGCCACAAGTTGGGGTTATTTTGGAAGAGCATGGTGTTTGTATCCTGTTTTGTTTTTCCCAGGTCAAACAGCTGTTTTAGTTCAATGATTTAGGTAAACTGATTTAAGTTCAGTAAACCTTTGAGCTCATCAGCTCCAGCTGTGCTTAAAGTGGTTTTGTATGTATTGTATGTTCTTATGTGTCTTGTAAACTTTGCAAGTGGTAAATATTAGGATGATTGTGTTGATTAATAGGTCCGTTTAAATGCTGCTGTGTGATTTGTTGTCTAACATGCAAGTTGGCCCTTGTCATTCCAACTGAACATACCCAAGAAATCCAAACCTTCCATGCTGAGATATCATAACAGATTTTATAGGAAAAACTGCTGGGAGAATTAGATAAAGAGCTGTGGAAACTGCAGAGGGGAAGAGGTGTTACAGTTTATATTTAAGTTCAAGCCTCTAAGTTTGATCGCAGGGAGATGTTTGAAAAAAGCTGTACCAGAGCTCTGAAGGATTCTTCAACCTCCAGCTCTGAGCTCTGGGAACTGGGCTGCAAACTTCTTGAAACCCGAACAGATGTTTTGGTACAGAGCTTCAAAGCTTTGAAAGGCTGTTTTCCCCACATGCTTTTCTATGAGAGGAGACTTTTAAGAGCTGCTGAATAAATTTTATTATCTTTTCTACAAAAGCACTATCCGCATGGAAGAGGCAGGCTTTGAACAGTCGTGGGCTTAGACGTGAGACAATAACCACGTAATGCAGCCCCATTTGAAGAAAAATGGAATGGAAACGAGGGAGAGACGTGTCAGCCTGTTCAGGACCCCGAGGGGGGAGAGTTTTGAGATGCTTCAGTAGCTTTTTCATGAAGATAAGTAAACACAAGGGAGCTGTATTGGCTTCGGCTCTGCCACATTAGATAGAAGAATTCCTAATGTTGGGGAAGAACACAGATGAATAACAACCCAGATGTTCATCCCATTGCTTTATGTGCATTTGGAAAGGAGTCTGACAGTGATGAGTGCGACTTGAGAACCCACAGAGATCTGAATGGGTAAAAATGTCAGGAAAAGGCAATAAATGTAGCTTATCCTGTATCCTTTCACCCCCTTCCCACACACTTTACTGGGTGTGTGTTGCTGCTGGAGGCTGTGCTGGGCTGGTGCTGTACGAATGCCCAGGAAAATAAAACCCCTGCTGCAAGAATTTATCAAACTTTTTAAAGTTAAGACAAAGGAAAACATCCAGAAATAAGGCACTGAGACATAAGAAATGAGATCTAATTCAGTTGAATTACAATATTTCCAACCTGGAAGTCTGGGGTGCTTTTCAATACCTACCATCTGCTACTAGAACAAGAAAAAATAGTACACTGACTGTTGTGTTATCATAGAATCGTTAACAGTTCGGATTTGTTTTATAGTTTCTGGGGAAAAAAACCCCAAAATTCAGGTGATTCTCTTATTAGGACTTTGTGTTTTCCTGTAGCCAGGAGCAGGACAGATCATTTTAGGAGGGCTTCATGCAAGAATTCCCTTACTGTTCCTTATTGCAATTTGCAATATTTATTCTCCTCTGTTTAGACTCTTGTTTTCCTTAAGGCATTGTAGTAAGTTGGGAGTGGGGAAAAAAAATGAGATATTTTTATCATAAAGATTTTTCAGCTTAAAGATCTGAACCATTGAACCATTAATAGTTACTTTTTTCCCCCCCCCCCAAGGAGAACGCAGCCCTCAATCACACAACTGCCAGAAACTCTTGCCAATTTTTAAACTATCTAAAGCAGGATGGAGTTCATTTGTAAGATCCAGATCTACGTATATGTAATGGCACTTCCCATGGGGAAAAACACTAACCCAATTTGTGAAAGTTATTTTATTTGACGGTCAAATAAACTCAATAGCACATCAGGAATAGGGTTCCTGGCTGTGATGTGACACACAGAGCAGGATTTAGGCAGAAGGCTTTGTTTTTCCTATGAATGTTATTGATGGATTTTCATATGGATGTTTGACTTTTGAAATCATAGCTTTGGAATTCTGAAAGACAAATCAAAGTGTAGGATGAAAGAACAAAGCTAAACGAGCTCCAGAAATACAGGAAACATGGCAGCAGGAGGATCCACTCTGGGAAGATTATAAAGCTTCACATTGCCAGAGCCTCTTTAGCAGCTCCTTCGCATTGTGGGTTTGGCAGAAGGAGGATGACAGGGCTGCCAGCCTGCCTAATGATCTTCATCTAACGTTTACCTTATTGAGAGGGGAATAATTCTGTTAAGTTAACATCCTAGCATATTTGCTGTCCAGCTAGCTGATGAATTAAATAGCCCGAACAGAGCGTTTCACGACTCGTTTGTCCATAAAAACCGCTGATTTTTCCGCACAAAAGGGAGTGGCTTTTCAGCAGCTGTGGGCTGCGATGCTCTGTACCCCTTATCTGCAAAAATACACGTGTTTATGTGTAAAAAGAAGAAGTTCAGTGGGGCTGTGTGCCTTTGGGAGGTGGGACAGCACCCAGACAGACGGCGCTCTCGGAGCGACCCGAGCTGCGGTGCTGTGCCGCCTGGCGCGAGCCTCCTGCTCCGAGGAGGCGCAGCCCGTTAATGACAGCCCATGAGCCCGTGACACTCGGATCGCTCCATCAATCAAACCTGGCACCTCGTGCCAGCCCAGCCAGCTGTCCTCTTCCATCAGTGTCCGAAAGTGCCGCACCGAGGGCCACAGGTGCCAGCTGCCAGCCTCAAATAACCACTGGGCCTGCCCCAGGATGGGTGTATTTAGGCAGCCTGTTTAGATTGAATTGTCTGTCCTGACAGTGCCTTTTGAGTTTCAGTGTGGAAGAAGGAGGATCAACAAATTACAGGCTAACAGACAAAGCAGCACATCTACAACAAGAAATCCAAGCCTAGGGCTTTACGCTCCCCGCTTGTGAGACACCACCCGAAGTCCCTGTGACAGCAGGAAATGTTGCTGAGGGTGCAGTTGACTTGTCCTGCTTGCTTTGACCAAAACTTGCAACCCCACAGTGAAGTCTGTGGTTTATGGATCCACCAACCCGCTGAGAATTTGTCACTTCTGTTGATGTCTGTTGGGTGTGCCGAAGAGGACATGAAGACTCAGTTTTGTGAGAAAATGTATTATAAAGATGCTAATTAGAATTGAATTAGAATTTGAGTTAATTATTTATTCAGACTTACATAATTATATTAATTCTAATAACAGAGTTTCAATGTGCAGATGTGGAGAGTGTGGCTGTGAGTTCTTAGCTGGGGTTTGAGTACTGCAGCATATCTGAAAAGTCTCCATGTATGACAGGCTCACCAAAAAGGGGTGAGCAAGTCATTTCAGGTGATTTTCAGATCCATGGGCAGGGGTACTTCTGCATCCTTAAGTCTGGAGGACTCCAGATCTTGAGCATGTCAGGCTGAGGAGCCTGTAGGTATAAGAGGCTTATATGGGCAGTCAGGCTTTTACAATGGAAACAAGTATTTCAAGGCAAAAAAAAAAAAAAAAAAGCTTCTGTTACTGCTTTAGGCCCCAGACTGATACACAGTCAGCAATTTAAATTGTTTTCACAAAGTCAGTCTGCTGCTGTTCTGGATTCCAGTGGTTCCAAGAGTAGCAGTTTGCCCTTGTACATCTATAACAAGTTGGGGTTTTTTTTTCCTATTATCATTGGTGCCTTAGGATTTTAGCTTTTATATTTTCATATATTTGTAATCCTGGAATTCTTTAGTGTGTAACTCTGAGCTCCATATAGAGTGTTAGCAGCTGCTTTTCCCATTTTGGTCAGACACAACAATTCCTCTCCAGGCCTGAGAATCAAGGACAAGTTTCAGGCCCTGAGAAGTGTAAACAAAAGTGAGTTGGGGGGGAGCAAACTGGGAGAATGGGACTGCACTGCCTGAAGCTGTAATTGGACAATTAACCTCTGATATGCAAATGGACCAAACTGATATCTGTCCCAAAAACGTGTGGCTGTGTCCATCCTGGGTGCAGTCTCTGCGAGACTCCTGCACTGCCCAAGGTGCGCCCTGTGGAGGCCTTTCAATAAATCCCTGCCCTTTATCCTTTCACTCTGTCTGGCCTCTATTCCAGGTCAGCCTCTACAAGGCATCATCATCACCAGATCCTTGTCCTCACTTGATGTTTTCTAGGCTTCTCATTCCTATTCTCCAGCATGTATGAATTTTCTATTATTTGCTTGCTGAATGCAATCACTTGCAATTTCCTGGGTTGAAAAAAAGAAGTTCCTTTGAAAAAAAATGTAATGGAACATCCTCAGGTTGAAATGGGCCCTGAGCACAGCTGATGGCTTGGGGACTTTAATTTACTAAACGTCAGTGGTTTGATGGCAATTCAACATGACTGGTGATTGCCTGCATCGTGTTTCTGCTGTGGCTGAAAAGGCTGTTTACCTTTGGAAGACAGAAAGCTCAGCTGAGCAACACAAAGAGCAATCTCCTGTGACCTGCTAATAATTTTTTTTCCCCAAAGTTCCCCAATTGCTGAGGAGCACAAACCCCTGGAGAAAAAAAACTCCTCTTTGCGCATATGCTTGTTTATATATCTGTTACAAGAGGTCAAACCAGAAAAATGGTGTTTGCAAAAGAACACTTTATATCAGGAGTTTCTTTGCTGAAAAGTCATCCTTAATTTGGCCAGTGGAAGACTTTTCCTTTTCAAGAGATTTCTCTCACATTTATCATCCCAGCTTGACACAGCACTGAAATATTTCTCTGCATTTCTAATATTTGTTGTGGTACTCCTTAGAACTGTGAGTGGTCCTGAACATGTTAGAGAGCAATGGTTCAAAAAGAAAAAAAAGCCATCTGGTTCTCATTAATTTGCCAAAATGATCAGAACATTTCGTAAGAGAGACTGTGCTGCATGTAGGGAAGATAGTGGCAGGGGCTCTTCATTTGTGCAAGTGGATGCAAACTCACCTGCCTAAGAATGATTTCATTTCTAAAAATGAGTTTGGGGTCCAAGGTCCTTAGATAATATCAGACTTGATGGTCTTTTATCCATAAACTTCAGGCAGTGGTGTGTTCGCTTCCTCCCACTGCCAGGCGAGTGATTATGGAGGGAATTTTTTTTTGTGTTAAAAAGACAGCTAGGATCTTGCTTACTATTTAAAGAAAAAAGTTAATGATTTAAAAAAAGCAAGTAGAGCAGCTGAAGCCGAGGCTCACATCCAGTGTGTTTGGGTCAGCAGCCTCTGAATGGCAGGCTCGGGAGCGTCACATGAATTTCGGTATTTGTGATGTGCTGCTCACCTTTTAACATTTGGCCTTTAGGCCTTTTCTTTCGGGCTTTTGTGTGTGCAGAGCAAAATTTGTTGAAATACTGGTGCGTGCACTCCGGGCTCCTCTGGCCTGGCGTGGCCCACCTGTGCTGGACAGGACTCACAGCCACTCACTGCTGCTGCTGAATCTCTCAAAGCGACGACCAGCTTGCTAAGGGTGATTTTATATAGGCTCTGCAGCTGGTTTGTTTAAAACTAGATTACTGTCACATTTGGAAACATTTAGCACCATTGGACCAATGAGGAATAATAATTTAAAGAGGCTGAGTAGATTTAATCAGTTTGTGGGAGATAAGACTTAATCAAACATAAGAGGTTGAGAAGGCTGATAGAGCTAATGAATTTGGATGGGTAATACAGACCCTGCCTGAACATTTGGCCATGGTTGGGTTGGTTTATAATAGTAAAGTGTTTGCAAAAGTTATCAATCAATCAATAAGGTATAATTATAACTCCTCCTTTGTGTGGAGAATTTCAGGGGTGGGGAGAGAAAATTGCCTGAATTGAAACTCAAAAGTAGACATCGCATGAGATTTCTTTCAGTATGGGAATTCTAAGAGTTAATTTTCAATATTTTTTCATAATATGTAAGAAAAGAGACTTGGGAAAGTACCTTGAGAGGAAGAACATCCCTGAGAGCGGTATCCTGCTCAGGTCCTGGGTGGCTGCTCTTGGTGCAGACCTGCAGTGTGTACTTACTGGAGAGCCCTGGCACACGTTTTAATTTCCCTGACCTTTGGTTTTCCATCTGTAAAATTCATGTGCTCAACCTTTCCTACTCTGTTTTGTCTATTTTATGTGTTGTAGCTAGAGAAGTGTTGACTTTATAAAGAAAGGCCAGCTGAGGTAGATGCTGTGAAATGTGTGCTACAAAAATCTCCACCTTCCTATTGCCAATCTTCCACCTTTATCTTACCCTCAAGCCTGAGAAACATAGGCTGGAGAGATGCCTCCTCCCCAGCCCCTCCTTTTAATATAAGTCAAGGACAGGTGCAGCATTAAGATCAGAGTTTGTGTGACAAGTAATCTCTTTTGGTACTTTATAAATTTGGGTTGCTTTAAGTGAACAAAAAGTAACTGGATAAGCTCATCATTTGAAATCTGTGCTTGTGTAGTAGGAGCCTGACCCATCCCTTCATGTTTTCAGTGGAGAAAAATTCTGCTTGTGCTTTCTTCAGCAAAGGCAGCAGTTGTAAATATTTTTCAGCTTCTACTGAATTAATTGTGAGAGGTCCTGCTCTCTGCCCACTTCCTTCTGGCTGTGCTGGCAGAGCTTTGCTAGGCTTTGGAGGGAGTTTTGTCTCATAGCTCTCCTTAAAGAGAATCATAAAATCATAGAATGGTTTGGGTGAAGGGTGTCTTAAAGGTTCTGTGGTTCCAACCCCTTGCCATGGGCAGGGACACCTTCCACTAGACCAGGTCGCTCAGAGCTCTGTCCTGGCCTTGAACACCTCCAGGGGTGGGGCAGCCACAGCTTCTCTGGGCAGAGAGAAGAAATGTGACAACAGAAGGACCAAACCCCGAGAGGTACTTTTAAAACATTCAGAGTTCGGAGTGCCTGAGATTTTTTTGCTCCCAGCAAACCCTCTTTCCTCTGAGGAAGCTGGTGGGGAAATAGAAGGTAACTCTGTTCTCGTGCCTCTGTCAGGTCAGGTCCTTCATGCTGCTGGAAGAAGGATAAACTCTGTTAACTGTTGACATCAAGGTCCCCTATAAAAGACAAATATGCCATAGGAGCATGGTGAGGGGAATTGGATTGGGATAGAGATTTTTAATCAGCATCAGGCCTGACAATGAACTAACACCACAACCAGCTGAATGATTGAGAGTCCTGAAACGGGGAAATATTCAGTAACTGCTATATTTTGTGTAATGCTGTAGCAGTTGCTGAAGCTGTGGCTTTGCTCTTTTTTTGTCAATGAAGATCAGAAATGCCTTGTTTTATTTTGGCTTTTTGATATGCTTTTGTCATAGTGCTCAGAAACGATGGGGCTGCATGGTGACTTTCTTTAAATCACTGTGCTTATGTGAGAGGATTGGTTGCTAAAAACATAAAGAGTTACAGAATGGTTTTTTTGTTGTTACTACATCAGTAATGTGAAGCTCAACTTGAAATTAAATCTTTATTCTGCCATACACTTTTGAAGGCTGTCCTTTTTCCATATTTCCATCTAAGGTGACCATGGTCATTGTGAATCATGAAGGAAGATGTGGCATCCCTGCCTTCTACCTGCAGGTTTGAGATGCAGAGAGTTCTGTGGCCGGCTTATGGTCACTGAGGTGTTTGCAGTAAAACCAAACTTTGCTTAGCTTTAGCCAGCAGAAGCTGCCTAGTCTTTTTTTTTTTTTTTTTTTTTAATATTCCCACTGTAAGTGTTGAAAATAAAGGCACCTCCATGCAATTGAATCCCTTTGACTTCTGTCTTAGGGTATAATGAAATGCACACTAGACAGGGTGGTTTTTCTCCACTGACCCCATAGAGAGCCTCAGTAATGACTTTGAGCTCTGAGAAACCTGGTCTGGGGGAAGGTGTCCCTGTGCATGGCAGAGGGGTCAGAACTAAATATCTTTAAGGTCCCTTCCAACTCAGGACATTCTGTGATTCTGTGGCCCCTGTAGGTGGATCAATGTGAGTGTGATGAGCCCCATCTCAACTAGAACAGAGAATGGACTCCAGTTTCCTCCTGAGCTCCCAGTGAACATCACACTCCTTCACTGCACTCTGACACTGTAACAACATGCACATTTTATTGCAAAAATTAATTAACACCAGGTGTGCTGTTGGAACTTGAAAAGTCTCACCTCTATGAAATCACATTTTCCTCCCCAAAACACCCAATTTTAGTCCTGCGTAGTATTTTGCATCCGCAGCACAGAAGGGTGGCACTTGTGTCCGTCTCATTTTGTTAGGAGCACTGCACATGTTCATTTGGAGTTTTCTTCGTGTTTCTAATAGCAGGCAGCATGCAGAGCTAATTAATGGGGTACGGGAAGAAGTCACTGATGAGTACAGATTGAATATCTTCAGATAAAAAGAGCTGCAGGTCTCCTGTTGAGTTTAAAGAACAGCCCTGCTGAACCTTTGATATGCAACCAGATGCAACATGTAGAAGCAACCAAATCAAGGGTTAGAGGGGATGAAATTAGTTCAGTTGGCTCTTATTTTCTATGTATACACTTCCAGAAATTATTACTACCTTGCGAGTAGCTAATCTCAATACAGAGATGCTTAATTTTTTGCTCCCTAATTATAGAGGTCAGTACAACAACTTTCAGTATCTCATTCAATGTTTTCTTGAAGTGGGTGGAGAGATTGGGGATCTTCTTGTATTTGCAGCATATCAACCTTTTCTGATGCCTTGCAATGTAGAAATTAAGCAGGGAGAACCGAAGAGCCATTCTTATGTGGGGTTCCTAATAGTAATACACTTAGAATTCAAATGGTTTTAGCTGCTTTCCTTTTATGACGGGAATATCAGTGTAGGTAGAATGGTTGTTGATGAAGAATCTCAGAATCGAATGATTCATTCTCAAAGAAGGTTGTTGATGAAGAATCTCAGAATCGAATGGTTCATGCTCAAACAAGTAGCTTTTCTGTTTAAAATGGCATAAAATAAAAGTATGAACAGACAGGAAATGCAGCAGGAGCTACTAAACCATTTTGACTCTACAGGTTTTCTGCTTTGAGGGTAGAGAGGGTAGCATAGGATAGGACTTGAGGTGGATTTCTTGTCCTGCTTGTCTGGGGTTCAAGCAGAGCTGATTGACAAGGAATAATTTATGACACATTTCATCAGTAGGGCTATTTCTTCTTGAGAAGAGGAGTGTTTCTCCAGCCTACAGTCATTGAGACACAACACGTCCCTGTTGCACATCCATTTCATGAAAGTTAGAGGTGGGTGCCCTTGATCTTTTCCACCAGATCTGCTCCACGGCAAGTGTGTTGCCTTTTTTTTGTGGGGAATCCCATTGTGTTCTGCATGGACAGCTTTCATTGCTGCAGGCATTGCAGCCTGGCACAGCTCCTCCATCTAGATCTCTGCCCAAATCCTTGTCCCTGTGCAGGGGAAGGAGGCTTACAGGGAACAGAAAGCTGGGGAGGAGAGATGGAAAGATTTTCATCTTCAGGGCTGTTCTATGCCGTTGCAAAGACTTTCTGAAACTATTGCTCTGTTATTTGTTCCAGCCATCAAACCCAGAAGGAAATCCCTAATTTGATGTATGATTTCTTTCTAATTTCAGTCTATAAACTGAACACGAGGGCATGGTTCAATACCGAACGAAGGAGAATATCAATGTTACTCCTTACAAACCTTGATTTTTGTGTCTGCATGAATTTGTACTCTAAAGAACTTTCCACTAGGATAGCAAGTGGCCTCATCATTTGCTGTGAAGGATGAGAAAGATTTGCTGTTGGATGCAGTTCAGCTGTGGGGTTTTGAGCTAGTGCTGGATTTTTCCTTTTGGGACAATGTGCTTGCTCTACTTCCTGCATTGACTAGTCATTATTGATATCCCCATCTTCCCTCTGCTCCCTCCTTGACTCCTTGGGAAGGTCATACGCCTGGGATTTACAGCTCTTTTTCGTATGTGGTGACTTTTATAGCAAAGATGAATGGGAAGGGAAGCTCTTGTATGTTCCTCTGCCTGAAAACTTTCTCAAGGGTAGAGATCTCGGGTGACTTTTATTGTTACCTTTTCTGACAACAGCCTCTCAATATGAGGTAGAAACTGAAATAGAAGAGTGACGACTAACTGGAGATAGACCTGAAAGGACTGGCATGGAGATACAAATTGCTTATTGTTTATAGTATTTGTCTGCTTAAAGCCCACTTCTCTCTTGAGAGCCTGGCTTACTTTAAAAAGAATTGCTACACTGAGAGAAGTTTCCTTTATCCTAACTGTGTTGTAGAAACATGTTGTGAAAGCAGTTGCCATGAAATTGAATTACAGGTGTTGTATTCTTCATTGCTTAAATTGCTCTATTATATCACAGGCTTCATCATTTTGTTTTGAACAAATAACTGCAATTTAGTAGGAGCCTAAGAGATGATGGTATTAGCAGTCAGGGGTTGTTTAAGGCTTCCTTAATGACGGAAAATTGTTCGTATCCATTTACCATGTGTCGTCTTCGTAAAAATGCATGTGCAGTGAATGGAAAAGGAAAACCGTTCCCTCGTGGCATCTTTTTCCTAAGTTTGTTTTTATGTTTTTCAATGTGTGAAGCAAACCCCGGTAGGTTTTTAGATTAGGCAGGGCAATATGGTCATTCATATGTAACTTTGACACAACTCTGATACATCAGATGGTGGCACTGGATGTGGTCAGATATTTCACTTCATTCACTCTCAGTTTGCTGGAACTAAATACGTGGTTGCTCAACCTAAAACTTCCCAGGTTTTCATGGATTAGGGTTTTGAAAGATCCTTCAGGAAATTTTCTAAAATAACTCTGAGTGCTGAAAGCGACTATTGGTTTAGGCCAGAATTTAAAACCATTTTGTCTAGGTTTGCCTAGGTTTAGATTCCTAATTGCTGCTCTGTGTGCTGCTTTCTCCCCAGCCCACTCGTGCCCAGTTGCCTTTTCTTGGATGTGCTTTGCAGTTTACCTTGGACCTTAATGTATGTGAATTGCTGCATTTGGCTTGGAAACAGGGTAACTCCAACAGAAAAGGGATGCTTTCAGAGATCTCTGGCTTGAAAATTGACCTTGTTTCCCCTATATCGTATCCAGGTCTATATTAACCTACAAAAGATACTCTGTACTGAAATTCAGAAGCAAAACCTGCTGTATCATGTGGCTCAGAACAAGCTCAATCAATTTCCTCTGTTTCCAACCTGTTACTAGAGTAGAGATTTGGTAAAGTGCTGTATGTGTGTATTCGTCCAATTTCACGGAGAAAATGAGGTTAGGAAGGATAGGGAGAGGTCAGTTTGTCCGTCGCTTGCCTGAAGGCAGGACCTGTTCTTCCAGGTCCTGCTTTATCCTTGACAGATGGCTGTCTAACATGTCCTTAAAACTCCTCAGCCATCGGGATTTGCTCACTTGCTTTGAGGTGTCACTTGTAGAAAGCCAATTAAATCTGCTTCAACGGTCTTATTTTGCCCGTTTTCCATCAGCAATTAAGATCAGTTTTCTTGCTTATTTCAGGTTTTTTAATATACATGTTTTTTGCATGTGTTTTTGTTTTATTTCCCCTTTCCTGCTCCTCTCCTGATTTGAAATGTGATTTTTCAACATCTGCTTTTAGCCAGTTTATGTGTCAGGCCTCTGCCCACTTGACTGAAGGTAGTAGGCAAGTTCCCTAATACTTCAGAAATTTCAATTTAATGGCAATCTTAAAAAAAAAAAAAGAGGGGGCAATTTTTTGAGCGAGTTCTTTTGAATGCATATTTTTGCTGATAAACCTTGTATCAGTGCTTTTAATAAATCCTGTTCTCTTTTTTCTTGAAATGTGATATGAGAAAATAAAACTGCTTCACAAAGTTCTGTGAAAAATTAATGTGTACTGTAATTTAGAAGATGGATCACTGGAGGACATTTAAATGTTACGATTTTGGTTTCTGCAAATTTTATTTTAAAAGAAACCAAATACCTAGTAAGGACTGTTTCAGAAATTCAACTAAGTGCTGCTGGTACTAAAAGAATTAAGAGAGGAGAAATGAGGGGCACAGACTGCACAGCGTAATGAGAGGACATAAGCCTAATGATGCAAAATTGCAAATTGCCCAAATTACAAAGCACTGTCCCCTGCACGCAGCTCTGCTTTTAGGGCTCTCCAGAGCTGCAGGCTGGGCTCAGGATTCAGATGTGCTGGCGCTGTGGTGTGCCTGCTGCCAGTCCCAGCAGCCACAGAGGCTCTGTGTGACTCCAGCCGGTGCTGGCACTCGGCGAGTTGGTGCCATGTGCTGACAGAAACCTTTCCAGGCTCTGAGCCGCGCTGCTGGAGGAAGTTGGAAGTGGGCAAGGTAGGGAATGAAATTAGGGATGAGAGGAGAGAAGTGGTGTGGTGCAATGCCAGAGACGCAGGTTCCCTCGCCCAGCACACCCTTCATTCTCTGCTGCTGGAGGCAAACTGGTTGTTGTGGTTTGGCACTGGCCCAATGCCAGGCACCCACGAAAGTCACTCGCCCACCCTCTCCTGCCACGGATGGGCAGGAGAGAAAAAATTAACAAAGGGTTCATGACTTGAGATAAGGACTGGGAGAAAACACTGCAAGGGCAAAACAGGCTCAGCCTAGAGGTACAAAGTGAGTTTATTACTAACAGAGGAGGATAGTGAGGAGTAAAATAAGTCATTAAAAACACCTTTTCACCTAGCCACTCCCTCCTTCCCACCGA
>VWPU01013509.1:0-10215 GCA_013398955.1 Callaeas wilsoni
TGGGGTGGGTTTTGGGGGGGTTTCGTCTCGTGCCGCCCGCGCTGACAGCGCCCCCAGGCGGAGCTGATGAGCGCCCTCATCGAGTGCTGCATCGAGCTGGGCGGGGCGGCCCCGCCCCCCGAGGACCAGGCCACGCCTTCCGCCGCCGAGGCCACGCCCCCCGAGCCGCCCGGCGCCCCCTTGCGGCGGCAGCAGAGCGTGACCCGGCCCCGCCTGCAGCGCCTCGCGACCATCGACTACGTGCGCGAGGGTGCGACAGGCGACAGCGGGGACAGCGGGAGAATATCGGGGACATCGGGGGGATAGGGGGGATATCGGGGACATCGGGGGGATATGGGGGAGATACCGGCGACATCGAGGATATGGGAGATATCGGGGCGATATCAGGGACATGGGGGACATCAAGGGGATATCGAGGACATGGGGGACATCAGGGACATGGGGGATATCAAAGGGATATCGAGGACATGGGGGACATCAGGGACATGGGGAATGTCAGGGACACGAGGGATATCGGGGGCATATCGGGGCATGGGGGACATTCGGGACATTGGAGGGACATGGGAGGGGACAGGGCGACATGGGACGGGCAGGGGGACATGGGGACACACACACATGGGGTGACCCCAGTGTCTGGGGCCTAGGGGGCATGGGGTCTGGGAAGGGGGCCCAGGAGCTTCCAGGGGACAAGGTGGGGACATGGAGGGGACATAGGGGGACCAAGGGTCTCGAGGGGGACTATGATGAGCAGGGGACACGGTGTACAGGGGGGTCTGNGGGGACACACACACAGGGCCTGGGGGGGAATTGGGGATCCCGAGGCGGATCGTGCCCTAAATCCCACCCCAATATCCCCCCCCAGGGCAGGAGCTGCGGCGGGTGAAGCCCCCCCGGCGCTCGGCGTCCTTCTTCAGCCGGGGAGGGGGCGGGGGCGGCTCCTACAGCCCCGTGGCGGGGGGGACAGGGGGGGCCGGCTCCGAGCAGGGCTGAGCCCCCCTGGGCCCCCCAAACCCAGCCNACCTGCCCCTCTTTGTACGCACCCCCCCCCCAATAAACTGCACTGTGCCCCCCTCCCCCAAGCAGGGTTTGGTGGAATTTGGGGAAGGTTTGGGCTAGTTTGGGGCAAATCAGGGGTAGATTTGGGGCTAATCCAGAGCACATTGGGGCAGTTTGGAACCAAGATGATTCAGGGTGATTTGGGGCAGATCAAAGCTGACTCTGGGTGATTCACAATTAAATTGGGGTATTGGGGGCTAATTAGTGGCAGTTTTGAGCTGGTTCAGGATATTTGGGGCAGATTTTGGCTAATGCAGGGCGTTTTCCACCCAGTTCCTGGGGGTCTGAGGCCACTTTCAGCGGAGCTGGGACCCTCCATGTCACTTTGGGGCCAGTCCTGGGGGATTTGGGGCCTGTTCCAGGGGGCTTGGGGCCCCTTCCGGGGGGTTTGGGACAAGCCACGGCACTTTGAGGCCAGTTTCAGAGGAGGTTTGGGGCCAGTTCCGGGGGTTTTGGGGCCAATTCTGGGGGGTTTGAGGCCAACGCAGCCAAATGGCGGCACCACGTGACAGCGGCCATTTTGGGCTGGGGACACGCGCGTGTCACACCTGACACACGTGTCACACCTGACACACGTGTCACATGCGTGTGGGGGGTCCTGTGTTGTGGGGAGACCCCCTCGTTAGCGCTTTGGGGTCAATTCCACCATTTTTGGGGCAAATCCTGCTGATTTCGGGGCATCGCTCGTTGTCCATTTGGGACCTTCACAAACCCACCCGAAATTCCCCTATTTCACTATTTAACCCCGTTTTTGCCCCGTTTCCCACCCAGAAGGGCTGCATTTAACCGAAATAATCACATTTTCTGCCCATAAACCCCACACACCTCCACTCTGCGGCAAAACCACCTCAGTCTCAAAAAACTTCGTTTTCTTAAGGTACTTTTTAGAAATTTAAGGATTTTTTAAGGGAGAACCGGTGAGAATTTTGTGCTGTGGGATGGGGTCATTGTTAGCGGAGCTTAAAGGACACGGAGAAATTGCTCTGAAATCCAACATTTACAAACAAAAAAAAAGGAAGAAAACAGAAATATTTGATGGGATAAAAAAATGTTTTGGAATAAATGTTTCCGGAGGGAAATTGTGAAGGACTCGGGCCCCGCCTCCCGCGGCCATTATTGTGGGGAGGCGCCATTTTGGGGGGGGGGGAGCGGATTATGGCTGAATAAAATGAGATTTTCTGAGGGAAATTAGACATTTACGAGGTAAAACCTGACATTTCTGAGGCAATTCAGGCACTTTATGTAGGAAATGAAGCATTTTTGAGACAAATCGGGCATTTCTGAGGGAATTAATACATTGATGAGGTAAATACATTTTCGAGGCAAATAGAGGACATTTCTGAGGCAAATCGGACACTTGAGGGAAATCAAACATTGTTGAGACAAATCGGACGTCTCAGAGGGAAATGAGACATTGATGAGGTAAAATCAGACATTCCTGAGGGGAATCGGACATTTTCTCAGGGAACTCGGTCATCTCCTGAGGGCAGTCGGTCATTTCTGAGGCAAATGAGATTTTCCTGAGGCAACTCGGGCATCTCTGAGGTAAAACCAAGGAGAAAAAGGGTGGATTTTTTAACTGTTTGATCTCTCCGGATGCAGCGGAGGTGACTCGGCGCCTGTCCCCCCCCATCCCCCCGCCAATGCGGGGCGGAGGCAGCGATGGCGCCGCGCTCCCGCCCCCGGCGCCGCCCCCGCGGCGACTGCGGCAAAGCGAAGGGAGGGGCGGGGTCTCCGTGTGGGCCCGCCCAGAGACGCGTCACCGCCGGATCCCTCCGCGCGCGGGTCCCTCCGCCGGCCACGTGACCGGGGGGCGTCACTTCACTCCGAATCCCTCCGCGGATCTCTTCACCGGATCCCTCCGCGGCCGCGCCCGCCCCCAAATCCCATTTTTTTTGCCTCTAAATGGGCGTGGGGGAAGGGCAGAATGAAAGTCGGGGCTGTGGGGGAGGGCAGCGAGCGGGGGAGGGGGTCTGTGCTCATTTGGGGGCGGCCACGCGGAGCAGGGAATGTGTTGGAGCTGTCCCCCACCCCCGCACGCGCCCCTTTTCGTGAGGTAATTCTTGTGTGAAAAGTCGCTAAAAAGGGTCGGTTTTCAGAAAGCTGGAAACCCTCGAGGAAATGGTGGGTTTAGAGTGAACAATTGGGGTGCGTTTGCCTCAAGAACCCACTGAGAAAAGGGGGCTGGGAGGAGTGGAGGGGCAACCTCCCACTTTGGGTTAAAAAGGGGCTGTTTGGGTTTAAAAAGCAGCTGAAAAACTGCAGGATTTGGCTAAGTGGTGATTTTTGAGAGCGAAATCTGTTTCCTGTGCCCCAAAAATGGCTTAAACTGATCTTAAGGTGCTGTTACTGCTGTTTAGAAGTTTTAGTGCTGTTCCAATTTTAATAAACCCCTCAAACTGATACTTTATCCTTTTTTTTTCCTAAGAAACACCCAGGATTTACTGAAGGCTGTCTTTCCAGAGGAAGATGCTTTAAAATGGCCTCTCCAGGCTCAGCTCCTGAGGAAAAAGCAGCTTTTGGGGGCATTTCCATTTTAAAAAAAAGAGGTTTAGGCATGTCAGAAGTGAGAAAATAAAGCTGAAATCGGGGGGGATGTGGTTAAAAACAACCAAGAATGGACAGATTATTGCTGTAGAAATAATAATTAAAATTAATCCTCTCCCTTTTTTTCTTTTCCCCTGATAAAACGCTCACAATTTTGGTGAAAACCTGATTCATCTTTTCCAGGGAAAATGCCTTAAAAAGGCCCCTCCAGGACCAGCTCCTGTGAAAAAAGAGCCTTTTGGGGTATTTTCATGCAGAAAACGTGAACTCTGGCCATGTAAGAGTTGTTAAAATGATTCTAAATTTTAAATTGGTGCTTAAACCAGCTGCAAATGGGCAAATTATTGCTTTAAAAACTATCATTGAGATAAATCATCCCTAAATTCAGGGTATTTTTGGGGGAGGCCTTTTCCAGCACCTGAAATGGGGAAAAAAAACCCCAAACTTGGGGGTCTTCATAGTGGAATAACACAGAAAATAATAACAATTAATAACAATAAGGAAATAGTTTGTACCGCAGGAAACGCCCCAAAAATGTCGGAACAGCTCCTCCCACACCCCCAAAATGCCTCATTGGCTTCGTCAACAGCTTTAATTAGCCCCAGAGCAGCTTTAATGAATGATAATTAAAGGTTTGGGGAGGGGGAGGGAGTCCCCTTCCTGCAGCACTTTTGGGGTGTCATTTCCTGCCCGGAAACGCCTCAAAATGTGGGGAAAAAAAAATGTAAAAAGCTCCTCAAAATGCCAAAAAAATGCCTAAAAATGCCTCAAAACAGGGGGGTTTATTCCCCGAGTTGAAAACAGGGGCTTGCATGACTCGACATGGCCTGAAGTGGGGTAAAACGCTGAGATTTTGGTGCATTTCTGTGGTAAAAAAGAAATTAAAATGGTGGTTTGAGCTGTGCTGGACAAAGGAGGGGGAAAAAAGGTTTTTAAAGGGTCGTTCGGGCTTTTTGAGGAACAAAAATGGGTGAAAATTGGGGGGTTTGGGGTCTGTGTCCCCTCAATAACTTTTTTCCCCCTCGAGATTTGTGACCCTTTTCGGGAGAAACGGCGCCTTTTTGGCAGCGGCCCAAGCCCGTGACGCAGCAAAAGCGAAAAAGAGGGCAAAATGAATAAATAAAAAACCAAAAAAAGCTCTAAAACCACCCGGGAAGGTCGAAGCGAGGGATTTTAGGGCAGAATTGGCCAAACCGAACGAAAAATCGCCGTCAAATTTAACCATTTTCGTTCTGGTCTATGCGGGGCGTCCCAGAGGCCTCAGGCCCGGGGGAGGGGAGCGGGGGGGTGGGGCGTAGTTCGTGAGGGAAAAAAATCAAAGAAAAGGGTTAAAAATGAGAAATAATAAAAAAGGAGGGTTTTTCACACTGGGGGCGGTGGATTTTGGGGGGCGATTTTGGGGGCTGCTACCCTTTTTTGGCGTTTTTGGGGACTATTTTGTCGCCCCCGCGGGGGCGGCGCTGGGCCGCTTATAAGGGAGGGCCCCGCGCCGGCAGCGCCCGGCCGAGAACCAGCCCCGAAACGGCCCGAATTCGGCCCAAAACCCGCTCGATTCTGAGCCGAAAGCTTTTAGAGCTGCTCGATTTTATACAAAAAAAGCTCCTAAAATGGCTTTATTTTCTATCGAGAGCTCCGAAAATGGCTTTATTGCCTACGAAAAGCTCTTAAAGAGGCGGTATCTTATAGAAAGAGCTCTTAAAATTGCTTTATTTCATAAAAACGGCTCCTAAATCTTTATTTAAAGAGAGAAAAGCTGTTTCCTTTAAGGAAAGCTGAGCTCTTAAAGCTGATTTCTTTCATTAAAATCTTTAAATCGCGGCGATTCCGATAATGGGAAAAGCCGGAGCGAGCCGGGGCACTTTTAATTGTAAAAAATGAATGAAAAGAACTCAAAAAAGCTTTTAAAGCTGATTTTGATTTAAACCGAAGCTCTTAAGGCTGGCTTTTAAGAAATCGCTGCTTTCAAAGCCCATTTCTGGGAGAAAACGCAGCTCTCGCAGCTCTTTAATTCCTAAAAATCATAATTTGATACTTTCGAAAAGCCGGAGCGAGCTGGGGCGGTTTTAATTTAAAAAGAGCTTTTTAAGCTGCTTTAATTTAAAGAAAGAAAAAGCGCTTGATACGCTGTTTTCTGCTAAAAAAGCTCCTAAAATTGATTTTTTTTTTAAAAAAAAAAAAGCTCCTAAAGCTTAAAAAATGTAGTTTTGTCCCCAAGCGGGGCCGGGCCGGGCAGCGCAGGCGGGGGTGGCCGGTTTGGGGTGAAATGCGGCATTTTCAGGCTCAGGATGGATTGAGAGGAGCCAATTTTGAGGGAAGAGCAGGAAAACTGAAGAGTGAAGATGGATTCGGCAGGGAAAGGGAAGTTTTTCTTCGCAGTGGCCTCATCTGGGGGAAAAAAAGGACTTTTTGGTAAAATGACGGCAGTTGGTCAGGGGAGGAGCAGAGAGAAGAGGAAAAAAAAAGACAAAAAGACAGAAAATAGAACAAAAAAGGAGAGAGAAAATAGAAGAAAATCAGAAAAAAAAGAAAATAGAAAAAAAATAGAAAAAAGAAAATAGAAAAAATCGGAAAAATAGAAATTGGAAAAAAAGAAAATTGAAAAAACATAGAAAAAGGAAAATTTTTAAAAAGAGAAGAAAATTGGAAAATAGAAGACAGTAAAAAAAATAGAAAATTGGAGAAAATAGAAGAAAATAGAAAAAAGAAAATAGAACAAATAGAAAATAGAAGAACATAGAAAAAATAATAGAACAAATGAAAATAGACTGGAAATAAATAGAAAATTACAATTGGAAAAAATACAGGAAAAAAAGGGAAAATAGAAAATAGAAAATTATAGAAAAAAAGAAAAACTCAAGTGCTGGAAATTTGAGAAGATGGAAGTGAAAGAAAACAGGGAAAAAATGAGAAGAGAGAAAAAATAGAAGAGAATAGAAGAGAGGAAAAATGAGAGAAAATCAAAGAGGATTTAGAGGAGAAAATAGAAGCGAAAAATAATGAAAAAAAGAAGGAAAAAGGGAGAAAAAGAGGGGGAAAGGAGGAAAAAAAGGGGAAAAAGAAGGAAAAAGGGAGAAAAAGGAAGAAAAATCCCGATTTGGGCCCTGGAGCCGGGAAAATTCAGGAATTTGAGGAAAATGCCCCAAACGGAGCCGGAGGCAGCGGCCGGGTGAGGCCCCACCCCCCTGGGGGGTTTGGGAATTTTGGGGGGATTTGGGGGGTTTTGGGGTTTTGTCGTTTCAGGCGCCGCCGCCGTCGCCTCTCCCCCTTCCCCCTTCCTCGTTTTTCTATTAAACTCCCCAGAAATGGGGCAAACCCCCCAAATTCCTCCAGCGCCCTCCGGCTCCGCCGCTCCCGCCGGCGCCGCTCAGTAAGTGTCCAAAATCTTTTGTTTTTATCCCAAAAGGCGTCGTGCGGGAGGGGCCGGTGATAAAAAAAAGGGACAGAAATGATGAAAAAAAAATGTTTCGGGTTTTTTTTTGTGGGGGGGCGGCGGGGGGGGGCAGGGGNGGTGGGGAAAGGGGGAGGGGGTGTCTCGAGTGTTTTTCCCCCTTCAGGGAAGGAGCAAAACGCAGGGAAAAAAGGCAAAAAAAAAGAGAGAAAAAGCCGAGGAAAGGGAAAAAAACAAAAGAGAGGATTTAACCAAAAAAGGCCAGTCTGCACTCAAAACGCGCTCAGGAGATTCCGGCAGGGATTTGAGGAGAAAACCCCCAGATTTGGGGAATGCAGAGAAGTAAGAGTCGATTTCATTTCATGTTTTGGGGAGGTTGGATTTTGGTGGGGAGGGGGCGGTTTTGGGGTGTTTTCCGCCCTTTCCGCAGCCGCAAGTGGGAGGAGTCAGCAGCAGCATCAAAAAGAAGCTTTTTTGCCCCAAAGTGAAGCTGGAAGAGCAGGAATGTGGCTCCCGGAGCTTTCCTTAGGAAAAAAGACGTAAAACCCCCCAAAAAACCCCGCGGGGGGAGGGCCTGGAGCAGGCGCGGGGGGAGGGGACAATAATCATGTTTTCAGGTTTTTTTCTCCAAAACCAGCAGCAGGAATGGTTAAATTTAGACTTTTGTCCCCAAAACGAGTAAGTGTAGGAGCGAGCGAAGGTGGGGGAGCCTCAAAATTGAGGCAAAACCCCCCAAAATCGGCGGTGGCAGGTACCGGGCGCGCCCCTCCCCCACCCTGAGCCCCCCCCCGGGACCCGCGCGGGGGGAGGGGGGGGAGGGGCGGCAGATTTGGGGCGATTCCGGCCGGTTTGGGGCGTCGGGAGGCGGGGGGAGCGCGGGGATCCCCCCCGGACGTGGCATGCGGGCACCTCCCGACCCCAAATCCCCCCCTAAAACCGGCGGAAAACCGCGACCATCGCGTGGTTTGACCGATTCGGCCGCTTTTCCCCCCAAAAAAAACCCCCCGATTGTGCTGACAGGGTGTGTTTTTGGGGGGGGGTCTCGTGGGTGTTTTTTGCAGCCCCCCGCCGGCCCTGCCCCCGCCAGAGGAGCCTCCGAGAGCCAGATTGGGGCAAAAAACCCCCAAAACAGGGTCTGCAGGAACAGTAGGGAGCCAGAAATTGGTATTTGTGCCGCTTTCACCCCAAAATGGGCTGTTCCAGGGACGGAAAGGGAGGGGGAGCTTTGGGTTTGGCCGCTTTCCCCGCCCCCCACCCCGCCCCAAAAAAAAGACCCCAAAATTGCTAAAATTGCCTCAAAACGCGCTGCTGGCAGGGCCCGCCCCCAAGCTGGGAACTTTAACGAAAACCAGGGTTTTTCACCCCCAAAAAAGTGCTTAGTGAGCGCCTTGGCGCGGTGCCGGGGGAGGGGGAGGAGCTTTTGAACCGATTTCCCCGGATTTTCCCCCAAAGGCGAAGGGATGGAGGAGCAGGTTTGGGGCGTGGGGGGTTGGGTGTTGTCTCTCTCCCCTCCCCACAGTGCCAGTGCCAAAAACCGCCTCGATTCGCCCCAAAATGGACAATTGGCTCCAAAAAAAAAGGCTTAAAAACTAGAAATTCCCCCCAAAATAAGGCAGGAAAAGGTGAGCGAGCGGAGTAAGTACCGGCGGGGCCCCGGGACGCGCCGAACCCCAAAATCCCCCGTTCTCTGCCCAAACTGCGAGGGGGGCGCGGGATTAACCCAAAATCCCCGTTTCTGAGCTCGTTCTGCGCCGAGGCCGCGCCCTCGACCCCAAATCCCCGTTTCGGACCTCGTCGTGCGCCGGGGGCGCGGGTTGAACCCCAAATCCCCCGCGTCCAGCCCGTTTTGCGCCCCAAATCCCTCTTTCCGGCCCGATTTTGCGCCCGGGACCCCCAAATCCCCGTTTCTGAGTTTGTTTGGCGCCTGGGTCGTGACTCGGACCCAAAATCCCCGTTTCTCCGCCCAAATTGCGCCGGGGGCGCGCGCTGGGCCCCAGACTCCCCAAACCGCCCGTTTTCGGCTGGGCTCCGGTCCCAAATTCTGTGTGTTTTGCCCCAAATCGTGTGGGGCGGGGCCGGACCCCGTTTTGGGGAGGTTTTTTTGTTTTTTTCCCGTTTCGGGAGGTTTTTTCTTTTCCTGAGAAAACTTTTCCGCGTTTTCTCAGGTTTTGCTTTTTCTCCTCCGGACCCGAAAAGGCCAAAAAAAAAAGCAAAAGGCGCCGGTGGTGGCACCCCCGGGACCCCCCGGGGCGGGGTTCGACCCCCCGCGGCGCCGCTGCTGCTGGCCTGGGTGCCTGTCGCGACAGAGACCCCCCCATATCGCGACAGGGAGCCCCATATCGCAATGGAGTCCCCCCGCCTCACGTTTCTTCTCCTTGACTTGGGCAACTCCTGATCAGGGAAAAGGGTGACCCCGGTATCGTGACGGGGATCTCGTGTTGTGACGGGAGTCCCCATATTGCGATAAGGAGCCCTCGTTGTGATGGGAAACACCCCCCTCGCCCCCTCCCCAATTTATTCACGTGGCTTTGGGGGACGCACAGTACAAGGAGGGGGCGATTCCATGTCGTGACGGGGACTCCTTTTGGTAACTGGGCCCTCATATCGTGACAGGGAGTCCCTATTGCGATAGGGCTGTGCCCACCGCTCATTTTCCCAGACCCCCGCACTGGGGAACCCACGATACTGGGATGGGGGTCCCCCACATCATGACAGGGACCGTCTATTGCGATAGGGACCCACGTTCTGCAAGGCAACAGGACCCTGGATTGCTCTGAAGACGAGTATTGTGACAGCATCGCCCTGTCGTGACAGTGCTCCTGGATCATGACAGGGACCCTGTGTTGTGACAGCATCGCCCTGTCATGACAGTGCTCCTGTATCGTGACAGAGACCCTGTGTCGCTCTAAGGAGTCAGGAGCGTGATGGGGCCGCGCGTCGCTGCGAAGGCTCCTTGTTGTGACAGATTCTGCTGTGTATCGTGACAGCGGCCCCCATATCGCGACAGGGACCCCCAGTGACCAATAAACTGCTGAGTCCTGACCGGCCTCGTGTCGTCATTGGGGCTGCGGGACGTGGGGGGGGGGTGACTTTCGTGCATATGACGTCATTGGCTGCTGCCCGTGGCGTCAGAGCAGCGCGGGCTGGGCGCGCTTGGTGACGTCATCACGCTTCCTGCCGCGTGTCCTTTGCAAGCCCCGCCCCCGGTCCCGCCCCGCCCATTG